>OX453089.1:37379514-37514991 GCA_949708635.1 Hirtodrosophila cameraria
ATTAGCAGACAATTTTAAATTGCTTTACGCAGCAGATTTAAAAGCTTCCGAGGTTAAATAAATTTCAGGAAATGATTGTAGCTCCACTAACGCGACTTCGTCTTCGAAAGATCGAAAATGAGTATCCCTGCAATTTAAACGACCAACGCGCAAGCCGACCACTGAGGTGTGTTATATTTGAGTGAATGGACGAATGTCGTTTGCTTTATGCACAATGGCTGGCACTTTAAACTTCCTCAACGCAGGTCTGTTGTCCGAAAAGTGCGTATACGCTTTGAAGAACGAGACGCTGAAGAATCTTCGTTGTTAGAGTTAAAGATTTCAGCTCTGCGCCTTTCATAATTTTGCAAACGAAAATGATAAGGTTTTTAATTGGAGTGATTGGGTACGTCAGGGAAATTTGGGGTCATAGCAGGTGTTGAATTTGACATTATCAAACACTTTTCGGAGGCTACGGTCGGACATTCGCCTTCGAGTGTAGACGAACATTATGTGTCATGTTTTCCGAATTGCATTTCGTACAATAAGGCTTGTACGTGTCCAAAAGACCACATCCATAACAAAATATGCGACGTGTTTTGAAACAGTCTTGATATCTGTGACCATCTATATCACAATTCCAACACTTTAGTTTCTCACGAGCACGAAGGGCATTTAGCTTCACTGTCTCTTCATCTCTAGTGTCGTCGATGTCTTCTTCGGCGTCAACAAGATCATTAAAGTTACGCCGGACATTCCTAGGTTGGAGACAACGCTAGAGTGAAAATCTTCGTGTCTATGGCACTCGCTTCGTAACGAAGCTAACGTGGCAGTATGCACGTGAAGTAATTCATATCTTAACTCAGGCTTGAGGTTTCGTTTAACAATAGCAACTAACTCGGAGTCAGTCAGCTGTTCAGTTAAAGCATCCGCCATTGCTAAAATTGCATCAAGGAAATCGTCAAAACACTCGTTGTTCCTTTGCTTACGACGTCTGATAGAGTCTTTTATGTCCTCGTCGGTACGTTGGTCTTTGTATCTTTCCCGCAGTCGGTTACAGAGATGAAACCAGGTCATTGGGTCTGAACTACGATGAAATCTCCAATAAAAGGTCAGCGCTGGGCCAGTAAACAAGAGATTGCCAAACTGATACAGTAAATCAAAATCTCCGTTAAGGCACTGCGCTGTTAAGCAATTGACGCGGTAAATAAAGTCTTCTACAGAAATGCCATCCGCCAATCCCGAAAATTTCAGATGCCAATTTGTTACAATACTAGAGATTCGATCAGACCTTTCGATCAGGTGTCGTGGAGCCTGAGGAATATCGTTCTCCCATTCCATTTGAGGACCTTCATTAACTTCCCGTTGAAATAGCGGTTGCAAGTTTAAATTCCTAATAGCTGCGCTTATTTCTTCAGAGATAGTAGCAGCTATACTCGCTCTATGAGATTCTAAGGAAGTTGAAATTAATTGGTGTATGCGCTGTTGAGCAACAGGCGCTGCGTGTGGTTTGCGATTGCTTAACGACCCTCGAGGATTGCGCTGATTTGCTGACAACGTTGGTCTTGTATTCGATGCTAATGAAGTATTGCGAGATGTTGCTCTAGTATTTGGTCGATTTTTAGGTAATGTGCCGGTGGGAGCTGTTTTGCCCGTAGCAGGTTGTGATTCTGGAGAAGACACGAAGCGAGCAATGCCGAGGTCAAGTCGTGTTTCCATTTGCTCACGGGTGCATGATCGCCTGCACACAGGACATGTCTCATTGTTGGTTAACCAAGTAGACAAACACGCCCAGTGAAATTAATGGTTGCATGGAGTCTCTATTAATTCCACTCCTTGAAAGCAATCATTGCAGATCGGACAAACCTTTGTCGGAAGCTGATTCGACGACAGGTTTTCTAGACTGCGTCGAACTGACATTGCGACTCATAAAAGGTAAGACTTAAAATTAAAACAAAATGGTTAAGATCAAACGATCAGCGAAAATAAGAAAAATACGAAAAGAAATATTTAATATGGGGACTCATTTTCGGTACATACATATACACGTCGGTTGTGCACATCTAGAGTCATATCTAATCACACGAGTGTAACTGTGGTTAATTAAAGCAATATAATGAATGGTTTATGTAAATTTAAGAGGAACTTGTCGAAATCATCCAACAAGAGCAGTCTCAATTAAATTTACACACACGGGAAACGAGGCTATTATGAATTTCGGAAGTCTATTGCTCGGTATAGAACCGACTTATCATCAGAACTATAAATCCATAAGCAACAGGAATTCACTAATGGCATAAAAGCTTTTTTTTATTGAACAACCTTATTCAAAATACGAATTGTTATCATAACGAGATACGAGATTATAATCTGGTCTGGCTCCGAAGAGGATATCAGAATGCCAGCAAATCCTAGGTACATATATCTTGTAGTCTGGCACACTCGACTAGAGCATTCTTACTTGTTTTTGTGTTGGCAATATTATTTTCGTTAAGGTCAAGAAGGTGATCAGTAGCCCTTGTATCAAATTTGGTGACTCTAGCTGCAAAACTGTGAAAGATATGGGTTTTTGCTAAATAAATCAGTTAATAATTATCACAGTTAATTTTTGTTCAAAATACTCACAACCATTACGGTTCATGGTTTTTCTGTGATCTACTCAATCCTATTATGTTTAACCAGAGACTGGACATGGCTACTTCGTCTCGGCTGTTGATCCTGATCAAGAATATATATAGTTTATATAGTCGGAAATGCCTCGTTCTGTCTGTTACACACATTTGCAGTACTTTATAACTCCCTTTTTCCCATTTTTAATGGGAACAGGGAGTACAAAAAAAAAATTGTATGGGGCACTATAAAAGTGACTATCAAGTCCAAATAGTGGCTTATCTTGATTGTGGACTTAAAATTGGTGAAATAAGCAAAAAAATCATCAGAAGCCGAAAAGTTATAATCAATTTTAATTTTAAAGCAATCTTACGAGAAGCTTTTAATTCCCATAACACTATTGCCAAAATAAGGGAGAATTCAGGAGTCAGGCTAGCAAAACAACAGTCCAACAGCGCCTCGCACCTGAAAAGGCTAAAACTACAAAAAAAAAAAAACCGCCACTCAACCCAGTTCGTAAAGATGAACGACTCCAATTTTGCAGTAAACATATGACGTGGAATGAGCAGTGGCATCGAGTTGTATTCTCCGATGAAACAAATTTAATTTGGAAGGTCCGGATGGGTGCAACTTTTGCTTTCATGATTACCGTAAAGAGACCCATTAATTGGAACGGTTACGTAGTCGGGTAGGTGGAGTGATGGTTTGGGGAGCGATATATTTTAATGGTACGTGTGAGCTACAATTTGTATCTAGCTGTTTGGATGCTCGGACTTACAAATGTGTATTTGAGACAGCTTTACAATCATTTGATAGAATATTTGCAGACAGACCATGGATTTTGCAACGTTCCATTCACCAACGCTCGATTGTTAATAACATGGATCCAGTCCAATAATGTGGCCTTCCTCTCCTGGCCGCCATACTCTCCGGACTTGAACTTTATTGAAAGTGTTTGGGGATGGTTGGCTGGAAAAATGTACTAGGCTAGAAAACAATATTCTTCAACGGCAGAGCTTACAGACGCGATTAAAAAAGCTTGGTCCTTAATATACCTGAATTACATTGAGATCTTGTCACTTTGTCTGCCTATGGTATATACCAACATATATGCCAAGTTTGGATGCTCTAGCTTCAAAACTGTAGAAAAAACTGCGTTCATACGGACGGACGGACGGACGGACGGACGGACGGACGGACGGACGGACATTTCACAAACCCAATTAACTCTTTTTTTCCATTTTGGAAAACAGAGTATAATTATTGATTGGATTAGTGAGCGGGCAGCGAAGAAAAAGGACATTGATGATTCGAATTTCATTTTTCAAAGTCAAATCGCTGGAGAACTGTGTTCTTATAAATCCGTTGACAGAGTGACCGATGAGAACAAAGCAACCAACTATCCGACGGAATTTTTGAGCTCCCTTGATGTGCCAAGAACTTGCCGCATAATTTACTGCTCAACATAATAATTTTATTTCAACAGATCTTCCATTCCAATTCAATCGGATTCAGTTCCCAATACGATTGGCTTTTGCGATGACAATCAATAAATCGCAAAGCCATGTGCCTTTTCATGTGTTGGGAAACCGTCTTCGCTGTTTGCTTATGCGCCGGAAAGCACATCAAAAAAACATTGTTTATCATATCGCTCTGTACTGATTTTAATTCTATTAAAAAAAATGAACTATTAGAAATATGTAAATAATTAAAAGACGTTTAATATGGGGCGAGACAAAGTTCACCGGGTCCGCTAGTAGTATTATAAACATATCTTGCTATATTATTAAATGCTACATTAAGCTTATGTTGAAAATCACCGTCACAGTTACCAAATATTTCTATGCCGTAGCCAAGCGTTGGCATCAAATATGTTTTTGCTGAAAGTATTCTAATATTGACTAGTAAAAATTGCTGAGTTATCGAAAGCTGCTAAAATAAACCATAAGTTTTATCAGAAGACTTGGATACAAAAAAATTAAAATGGAGTATAAAAAGAAGTGGACCAAGGATCGAGCCTTGAGGTACTCCTAAGGTAAATATGACGAAACAAGTTTTACAACAGTGGTAGTAAAATTAAAAAATGTTGTCAGTTGGGTACATAAAATATTGTGCCTGACCGTGTCAAAAGCTATGCTAAAGTCGATTAATGGCAAAAATGTTACCTTACTTTCATCGAGTTGCTCTCTTATGTTTTCTGTTCCATATAAAATTGCAGTAGTGCAGCTTCTATTTTCGTAAAACCAGACAGTGCATTTTGCTATAAATATTTAATTATTAACTTGCTGTGCCATTGGATGCTCAAATAACTTTGATAGGATTGGTAGAATAGATATTGGCCTATATTTACCCTTTGCCTTGAGCATAGGAAGTACAATTACAATTACAAATCATTTCGGCTAGATGTCGTTCCGTTAGCATATTGCTATTAAGGTCGCCAGTTATGATAATGACAGCGTATTTTAAAGATAATTCCCCAATAGTATCAACATCTGAAAAATCAACAGAGCGATGTGATTTGAGTTTTTCGTTAATATATATTGCAAACCCCTCCCGCATGACCTTCACGATCTGACTGGTATAAGTCAAACCCATCACAGGAAATGAAGACATCACTAAATTTGTCTCTCAATTACCACGTTTCCGATACACATATCACATAAACATTAGACTTTGCAAACAAATACCTAGACTCTTCAATTTTGTTGAATAGACTTTGACCATTTATATAACATATATTTAAGCCATGATTTTCATTTGCAAGAACCCTGATCAATATGTTCCTATTCGCTGTGGATCTAATTATATTTGTAGTATCGCACGCAATTTACATATAATAATCAAATACATACCTACAACTAATATAAAATTCACTACATGAATAATTTAAAAATCTAAAAATTAACATAATAGTACATTTAGTAAAAGAAAGCATTAAGCTATCGAAGATTATTATTATTATAAGTGTTTATTGCCGGCTCTTCTCTTATATCTTCGGCGCGGTCATCATTAGAAATATCGAGGGCAGGAGGGGGGATGTTGATCTGCAATGCACTTATCTCTTGCATATTATGTATTGATAAAACCTCCGCTCTCACAGCTCTAGTTACATGCACGATTGCCCGACGTGTCAAGACGAAAGTGAGACATTTAAGCTTTTTGAAGCGCAAGTTTTATTTTTATGAAACACAATAAATTTATTAGCTCTTAACAGTTTTATTGATACCTTTGGTTTCTTTTATGCGATATGTTTTGCGGTCGGTCTGTTAATGGGCCCAGCTCTTGAGTTGAGCAGACCGAGCTTTCGGTCTCTACCCAGTAGTTCGCCAGCGGCTACTCGATCAGGAGTTACCGGCGACTGGTCGCATCCCACATCGCCGGTTGTTAGTAATGCAGCACCGGGCCGCTCAAAAACGGACGGCAAACGAAAATTAACTTTACATTCGTTGTTGTTGTTATTTTTGTTTATCTTACTGCATTGATTTTGACATTCCCTTTTGCGCCAATTTGCTTGTGTGTATACCTAGAAGTCTAATGGAAAAACGAAAAAAAAATAACGCTGCATTTTGTTACGCGCGACAGTTTCGTTTGAGTGCTTGAAGCATGCCAATTGTTTTTTTTTTTCTTCGTGGTTATTTAGTTGTTATAAAATAAAAACGGTAAGTTTGTGATTTTTACCATGTTTTACTTATGTGCACATGTAAATACATATATTTATGTTTTTTATACTAATGTGAGTAATTTTTTTAATTTTATTTTTTAACAGATATTGGCTATAAGAGGACTGCTGATGCCTATGATGCAATTATTGGTGAACATAAATGTAATTATTTTAATTTGTAACACGCCTTATTCAAAATTTTACTTTCAGGTGCCTCTGAGGAAGGCAATTGTTTAATTCACAAAAAAAGATATCACAATAGCAGCGTGCACAACGTGCGGAAGAGCCTCCACAGACTTCTCAGCCTGCGAAACCTGCAACGTTAGAAGACACAACATTGGGGATCCGAGGTTCCTAGACTGTGTGTATTTTAAAGTTGCGTGTTATTTCGTATCAATTAAAATGTAAAAAAAAAGGCTTTGACATACATATACAAAGTGGCATATCCAAATTAAGATATTAACCTTAGTTTTCATATTTAAATAAAACTCGCAAATTTGAATTATAGGCATTCAACAGGACCCCATAATCGCAAATGTTTTTTCTTCAAAACTACTTTAAATTTAAAAAATATAATAGAATGAATTTTAAATTTGTATTTTTACTTTAATTGATGATGCCACAGTGGCATCCCTTAGTAGATGCCACAATGGCTGCCACTGGTAGGTGCCACCGTGGCAGCTAGCTGTCATATTAGATATCACTGGTAGATGCCACAGTGGCATCCACAGGGTCTCGAACGTCTCGCCGCTGGCGACTTCTGTATGACTTGATAATGTTAAGTAAATTGCAGAGTCGCCGGTTACTGCCACCGATCGCCGGCGATGTAACCGCCACCCCGAACTACAGGGTAGGTTTGTACAAAAGAGAAGAGAGCAGAAAGCACAAGTTCGATTACGTAACTTCCCCACCGCTTGACTTAAAACTCTTCTGAGTTTTACAAATACAATACAGAAGAATGGAAAATTATTAACAAATCTCACAAAACTTAATTTAAGCCTCATATTTCTTTTTTCTTATTATATTAGAACTATGTATGTAATTTAGTTTAAATTTTCGATATTTGGATTTATCTTTGTGTCTTTAATTTATAAATTATAAATTGTATTGTTCCTGTTTTCAACAAAATACTCTCTTGGTTGATTCTTAAGATTAATGTACTTTTCCTTATAATTCAAATTATTTTCATATATAGTTTTTTTTTACAATTTCCGTGTTCAACGTTCATTGGCCTATTTCGTGTTTTCGAATGAAAGCTATTATTATAAAATTCTACAGCCTTACTAACTTTATCTTTAATAGTTAGATTTTTTGTTTTCTAAATATAAAACTATAAAATTTTCAGTGAGTGTATTATGGAATCGCTCAACGTCTGCATTGTTAGATTTGACAAGAAGAAGTTCTATATTTTCGTTTTTAAGATAGTCTTTTATATTTATACTATTAAATTTATTGTCAGTGATTAATGAGACTTATACAAACGAAGTTTTTCATATATGGTTTGGTTGTTACGGTCTTCGAGAAAGTAAGCAGTGGCAAATTTTGAAAATCTATCGAGAAAGGTTAGAAAATTACATTTTGAGTTAATGTAGATGTCCATATAAACAATTTTCTTGAAGTCATTTGAGGTTTCTGTAAGTTTAAATTTTTTTTTAACTGGATTTCGATCATATTTAATCTGTTAATCTGTTTTTGATTATACATTTAAGTTTTGGAAAATAAATAAATTTTAGTGTAATATTTGTGAAATCGTTTAATTTCTTTATAGAAATATTCTTTGCCTCAATGTCTTTTGCATGAAGTGAGCATTTCCAAGTTTCCATTATAGCATTTTGAAAAATATTATATTCATGATAACTGTATTCGCTAAAAATTACAATTTGCCCTTTATGATATGCTTTTTCAAAATTATATCCATTCCGTTTTCTAGATCTTTCAAATTCAAATAAATTTTTATTTTTTTATTTTCAATTTCAAACTCTTTAGTTTTTTTTCTGTTAGAAAAATTTGTGTTTTAAATCTGTTAACGACTGTTTTCAAAATGCCTAAAACAGGGGTGTTGACAAGGTCTTTGGCCTGTGTATGTTGTGTATCTGAGTCATCAATGTTGTTTTCCAAAGAGTTACAAGATTCAGTTATATTTAATTTAAAAAATCAGCTATTTGGTTACGCTTCCCTTTAATATAAGACACACTGATATTAAATTCACTTAGTTTAATAAGCCATCTATAAAGCATTTCGTTGAGTTCTTTTCCTTTATATTTAATCAGTTATTTTCAAGGTCGTTCAATGAACGGCTAGCATAGCAAATGGGGTGTCCATCCTGTTGTAAGACCGCACCTAAGGCTATATTACTGGCGTCAGTTAAATGTTAGACTTTCTTTTTGAAATCTGGATATTTCGGGACCGGGGCTTCGGTTACTATCCTTTTCAACTTATCGAAAGCAATTGCAAAATTGGGTTCGTTTATATCGACCTCAGCACTTTTTTTCAAAAATTTAATTAATGGGTATGCTACTTGAGCGTAGTCTTTTATAAACTTTCTGTAATAGCCAGTGATTCCGAGAAACGATTTAATTAGTTTAACATTTTTGGGAACTTGAATTTTAAGAATGCTATCTACCTTATTGGGGTTGGTTTTAACTCCCGAATGGCATTCTGTTCCGTGTGATGTAGAAAACGCTGTCTTTTCCTTATTTGGTTATTTGACAAGAATTTGGTGAAAGCCTTTCCCGAGGTCCAAAGTGGAAAAATATTGTTCTTTTCCTAGTTTATTTAATCGCCTGTGCTCTTATTAAATTTGCGGTAGTCAATAACTATTCGCCATTGCTTTTTTCCGCTGTTATCAGCCTATTTGGGTACAAGCCATAAGGGTGCATTTTATGGAGAATTACTTTCACGAATAATCCCCTAGTAAAGCAATTAATCAAATTGTTTATAAATTTCTTGTTCGTGTACTTGGAGATATCTATAAATTTTACAATATCAATATCTGTCAACAATTGTTTTTATTTCGTGCTCAACGATATTCGAGTTACTAAGAATCTGTGCTTCTATAAATATTAATTTTTTTAATTTATTTACTTAAAATTTGTTTCAAAGCATGGTTTTCCTCGGTGTAAATTATCAAATAGAATTTTCTGCACGTTGTTATCTATTTGAACGGCTTCAATTTGGTTGATCTCCTCAATGTTATGTGACATATTTTTAAATTGTATGCTATTGTTTGTAATTGTATTCCTATAAAGGTCAATAATTGCATTTAATGGCTTGAGAATGCTTAAGCCTATAATAGCATCAAAAGCTTTGTTTTTAAATGTTGCTGTCTTTCAACTCATGGTAGCGTCTTGCTTAAATTCTGCAGGCAAATCAGTTATAATCTCCTAGGTTATTTGCGAGTTTGAATTAAGAGATGAGAAATATTTGGTTGAGTCAAACTAACTCGTGCGTATTGTAATAATTTATCTTTGTGTAGTAGCGATGTTGTTGATCCAGTATCAATCAAGGCAGTAATCTTATTATTATTTATTGTTATTTTTATTGAGGGAAATGATTTCTCGAGGCAGTTATAAGAAAATTTGATTGGCAACAGCAATCTTTTTCTTGAGACATTGATTCGGTATTTATGCCTTCGTTGGCAAATTAAAAATCCTGGGTTTTACCCTCGATTTGATACATTGATTCGGTATTCATATCTTGCTGGAATTATTGTTTAATTTTAAATTCTGATTATTACACTCGACTTGAGAACGATTAGCATTATCTAGTTGCAAATATGGACTTGTGTAATTTTGACTTGAATTGAAATTTTGTGTTCTTGTTGTAAAACTTCATGAATTACGATTTACATTTTTGGGAATGACATTATTTTTAATACCCTGATATTGATTATTAGTATTTGGCTTATAAAATCGGTTATGATGTCCGCCTTGTTCGAGGGGAGTATTATTTTGAGTGGGAAAAAGGTCGCCTAAAAACCGAATTGAACTAAAATCAATTATACTGGAAGAGTGGCAGAAGATTCCCCTTGAATATGACCTACCACACTTGATTCATTCGATGAAAAAAAGACTTCAACTTGTAGTTAACGCTGAGGGAGGGCATACTAAATACTAAAAAAAGCTAATATATTATATAATCGCTCAAAATTTGGATTTTATATGAATGAAAAAATGTTGTGTAAAGAGTTTCTTGACAGTATCAAAATTGAGTAAAAATTGTTTTTTGTTATTTTTTAAGTTATCTTTTTATAATTTTGTTATTTTTTTTTTAATTAAACTTAGAACTTATCATTACATAGTAATGCATTTAAAAAATTAAGTTATTTTAAATAAAAGTCTATTATTTTAATATCTGAAGTCAAAAAATTAATTTTTTTTTCAGTGTGTAAAGAGTTTCTTGACATACTGTACTAAGAATATATTATATATATATACATATTAAATACTAAATTAAATTTTCAGAAGTTGAGCATTGTCAAAAATTTGAAGTAAATAACCGGTAATAATAAAAATATTTACTATTACATAGTTACTTCTATACACAAACAATTTTTCAACAGCACAAAAAGTAAAATACCGACAGCTGATAAAAGTAACGTAATATACAGAATTCCTTGTGAAGGAGACGGGCATAATGAATGCAACAAAATATATGTTGGTACCACAAAATCCAAATTAAAACAAGTAAGAACGTTGCAGTCGGGCTCACCCGACTGCGATATACTCTGTTTTCTGTACGTACAAATTTTTTTCTCCAATCTATCGAAGAGTTCGAATGGAGTCATACTGCAAAATTTGGGGTTTCTAGCTATAAGGGTGTAGGAGATACAGGTTTAGCTCATTTGCGGGGGTGGTAGTGGGCGTGGCATATTTTTTTTTGGCAGGTCGGTCAAGGGTGTGGTCACTAGTCTTTATGTGAAATTTGGTTACTCTAGCTGTAAAACTGTGGAAGATATAGGTTTTTGCGGTTTGTGGGGGAAGGGGTGGGGGTGGGGGGGGAGATCTTGACACTTTGTCTGCCTATGGTATATACCAACATGTATACCAAGTTTGGTTGCTCTAGCTTCAAAATTGTGGAAAAAACCTGCGTTCATACGGACAGACGGACAGACAGACGGACAGACAGACGGACATTTCACAAACCCAATATACTCTTTTTTTCCATTTTGGAAAACAGAGTATAAACAACAGAAATACAAAAAACTCCACTTGCGACACATTGCGTAGAAAGTGCTCACTCGACAAACTTTGACGCACCGAGAATATTACAACAAGAACAACACTACGGTAAACGCTACACTCTTACCGAAGTTTAACCGAAATATATTGGTGAAAAAACAAAAACAACTATTATTTTGAATCCAAATTTATACATAAATATATAAATAAATAAAAAAAATTAGTAAAATGTATGAAAAATAATTATTTTGCATTTTTCATTTGGGAAATACTTCTAATTTGCTTACTAGAAAGTACTTCTACTTTGCTTACTAGGAAGTACATCCACTTTCCTTACTGGGAAGTACTTTTACATTGCTTAAGCAAAATGCCATCTGCTTGCCTACGAGGTAATGCAGCGGGATCAACCACTTACGCCCTAGGACATGCCTTAACAAAAATCAGGACTGAGGTTGTAGAAGTAGTTGAGTTTTGTTGGTAAATACATTAGGAGTACTTCTCAACTACGGAAAGTGACTGAAGGGTATGAACAGGAAGTGAACCACTTCGATAGGTGTGTGTGTATATGTGAAGCGTCGGTTTCTCGTAGCACATACATGCAGATTAATATGAATGTGTTTGTCGATGCCGAGGAGGCCGAAAATGAGCAATAGTTAAATGCTTTTAAGGTTTAGTCGAGACACCCAGGCACACGGTGAAAAACAAATATCAGTTTATGCAACACTTTAGTGAGTATTTATATGCACTTGTAAGTCACTCCGCCAGCTTCTCCTACACTTGCAAATTAATATGAATGTGATTGTCGATGCCGGTGTGTTGGCCGAAAATGCTCGTTAGTTCAATGTTTTGAAGGTTATGTTGAGACACCCAGGGAAAAAAATCAGTTTATTCAGGTCTTGAGTATTTATATGCAGTTGTAGGTCACTCCGTCGTCTGCGCCAGTTCAAATGTTATGAAACACTATAGTTTTATTAGTTTTTAACAGTTTTATTGATAACTTCGGTTTCTTTTATGCGATACGTTTTGCGGTCACTCTGCTAATGCACCCAACTCTTCATCACGTCCAAGACGAGTTTTTTGTAGTTGAGCAGACCGAGCTTTCGCTCTCAAGGTTTATACAAAAGAGAAGAGAGCAGAAAGCACAAGTTCGATTACGTAACTCGCATGGACTTTTTAAAAAGAGTGTATGATTCTTTTGAAAGCTGCTCACTTAGGTAAAAGCAGCAGAGTCGATGCCCAGAAGCTGCAGGGTCACTGGTTGTTTAAGCTTCCGCCGGTAATTACCTAATGCTCGCAGCAGTGTGGCCTTATCGTGCACGTGCTCGAGTTGTAAACTTGTTGTGGGATCAATTGCAGAGCCTCTGTTCTGCTGCCTGATCCGGAAAATTTAATTTACTTTAGGTGGTGCTGTAAGCTTTGCAGCAAAAGAAAGTGAGTGAAACAATGTTTTCAGATTTTCCGTTTGACTAAATGGAGCGCCAAATTGGCTTGCGCAGCAAATTTGGTGTCCAATTCACCCACCTGGAAGCGCAGTGCCTGCACTACTCCAGCCTCGGCTTCAAGTTGCAGAACCCAATTTTTCAGCCGTTGCACCTCTCCAACTTCTGACTCAAGTTGCTGTACGCGAAGAGTCAATTTTTGGAGCTCACCAGTCGCATTCAATCTTTCCTGAAGATCGTGCAAATGCTCTCCTCAGACTTACGAATGCTAGTCGTGATGTGCCCGACTTGCTCTCCCAACTTCTGGTCGATGAGCTGAACAAAAAGGAGTGACGGGGCATTCGATGAACGGGCGCCTTTCATGTCCATGGCGAATTGTTCCCTTTCTCGTTTTGTTTCTGGTTCCATTTGAGTCGTTTTAGTGAGTGTAAATTATGAATATGTGTCACAGCTGCACTTGTGGTTTTGAGTGTTTTGTTTTGTGTTTATTTGAGGGTTTTTATGTTTGTGAGTAATTTTATTTTAGTATGTCTTTTGTGTATTTTATGTGTGCAACACAGTGCAATTAAATATGTTTATATTGTTGTTTGTACTGTTGTTCATGCGTTAAATGATTGTTAGACTGCGAAACTATGCAATAACACACAAATAACTATTTATTTATTCTTTTAAACAGATAAATTTAATAAAATTACGGAAATAAGCAAAGAGTTTTCAATCGCTGACGATAACGACAAACTTTCCACAAAGGGAGCTGTATTTCCCGAAAAATTGGTATCCAGTCATTAATGAATTTTCATATAGATCTTTGAAAATGAATTTGAGGCAAATCCCAAAAAAACTCAACTTTCGCCCTGCTTACCACCCACTTTCCACAAAGGTGGGTGAAAATTAAGATGCAGCTTAAAATGAATTTTCATATAGATCTTTGAAAATTAATTTGAAGCAAATTGCACAGAAACTCAACTTTTTCCATGTTTACCACCCACTTTCCACGCATAGGGTTGAATTTACCGGAAATTCGGTATGCTTAATGGCCTATGAAACCGTCCATTGTGCGCCGATAACAAGTTCGACGGCTTAGCTGACGCCGAATCTTTCAGGCCTCTACCCTACCGCACGACAGCTTGTACCGAAAATCAAATTTCGAGTTGTTCGGTTAGGCAAAAAGTTTAATTAATTTCAATTTACAATGGAACAAGCATTAAGATGACAACATTTTAATTTTTTCGCTGTTAGAGCTTAGCAAAGTTTGTCAAATAATCAATACAAGAAAAAAAGAGTTAAATTAACGTTTCTTAAAAACTACAAGCACTAAGTTACTAATTACTCTGTGTTCCCATTCAAAATGGGAAAAAGGGAGTTATAAAGTATAGCAAATGTATGTAACAGGCAGAAGGAGGCATTTCCGACTATATAAACTATATACATTCTTGATCAGGATCAACAGCTGAGTCGATATAGCCATGTCCGTCTATCTGTCCGTCTGTCCGTATGAACACACAGATCTCGGAGACTATAAGAGCTAGAGACACCAAACTTGGCATGCAGGTTCTTGTATTTGCTTGCTTTTCAAGATAACTTAAACTAACTCACTAAACCTAAGTTTTAAGACAGTTTATACATGATGACAAAATCTCATCGAAATCGGACGACTATATCTTAATCTGCCATAGCAACGATCGGTCGAAATAAGTTTTTCGTATGGAAATCTTTTTTTGTTTTTCAAGATATCTTGACCAAACTCACTATATCTAAATTAAAACACGTTCTACACATGTTGATCAAATTTTATCAAGATCAGATCACTCTAACTTTTAGCTGCCACAGGAACCATAGGAATCAATTCAAAACAAGTAAGAATACCCTAGTCGAGTGTGCCCGACTACGAGACTCCCTGCTCCCAACTTGCATTTCAAGCAGTCCAGCGGCAACACAAGCAAGCAGCGCACTTAACGTGTCCAGTTCCTGTCAAACTGTTGTTTCTGCCTGCTGAGACGGGGGAAATAGATTCTTCGATAACTTTGGTGCTATTTATCCGATCGTGCTAAAATTTCCACAGCTGATCAACATTAATACAAAATATATGTGTACCAAAAATCAAAGCTTTATCTTTAAAATATATATATCGCTTATCAATGTTTATCAGTTGTGTGAATTTTATCAGGCAATGAACACCAAAGTTATTGCAGAATTCTGTTGCCCAGTAGGCAGAAGCAACAGTTTGATATGCACTGGACAACTTAAGTACGCTGCTGGCTTGTGTTGCCACTGAACTGCTTGAAATGCAAAGTGTGAGCAGGGTGTCTCGTAGTTGGGCACACTCGATTAGAGCATTCTTACTTGTTGGTACTATAATATAGGTTGATTTTAGTTTGTAAATTTAAATGTTAATATGTAAATGAAATTGTTATTGTAATTATGGAAATAAATATAACATTTCAAATGGAAAAATTTAAAAATGTCAGCTTGTCCAAATTGCCTCAGCGAAACGAACGCTTTTAAGCTTGCAGCTAAATACAAACATTACCAATAAACACAGAAACGGATGCGGATCCGTTATGGACTCGTTTCGGATCCGTTTTAGCCGAAAAAACGGATTGATCCGTAAAGGGTCCGTTTCGGATCCGTTTTTTCATGAAATACCGGATCCAATACGGACTCGTTACGGACCCGTTACGGATCCGTTCCGGGTTCGTTTCGGATCCGTTTTTTCATGATATATCGGATCCGTTACGGATCCGTTTCTGATCCGTTACGGATCCGTTTCAGATCCGTTTTTTCAGGATATATCGGATCCGTTTTGTCATGATAAACCGGACCCGTTACGGATCCGCTCACTGGTCGACAATCAATAATCCCCTTTTTTTATTTTTTTCTATTTTCATTGCTTGTCATTTTAATTTTGAAACAAAACAAAATTATAAAAAAGCTGAAACAGAAAAAAAAAAAAAACAATGTTTTAACAAAAATCAGCTAGATTCGAACCGGAGCCACTCGGGTCACCGGGTGACAACATTAAAAGCTGGGCTATTGAAGCATGTAAAACATTTTCGTCAAGTGCTTTACACAAAACTCAACATAGAAATTCGCGTTAAGAACTCGTCTTGAGTTCCTTAAAAATGATTAAAAAAGTGACAAAAACATTTGGTGCCTATAAAAAAAACGAGTAAAATAAATATGAGTTTATTACATCCGAAAAAACACAAAAACTGATGCGGATCCGTTACGGATCCGTTTTAGTCGAAAAAACTGACTGACTTACGATTTACGCCAACTTTTTAGTCGAATATTTTTGAATTTTTGCTTTCACCAATTAGGATTCTACTATTCTATTATAAATTTGATTAAAAAAAACTGCTTTTTTTATTTTCCGTTTGATTCTGAAGAGGTATTTACTCGTACAAGGAAGTTAAAAAACTCTACAGCATTCCAGCAGCAACTGTAGCTATAAGTAGTTAACTAGTAAGTTAGCTATAATTATTTAATAAGACTTATGAAACAAGTAAGACCGTTGCAGTTGGATGCACGCGACCGCGATATCCTTGACACTTTGTCTGCCTATGGTATATCAACATGTATACCAAGTTTGGTTGCTCTAGCTTCAAAACTGTGGAAAAAACCTGCGTTCATACGGGTGGACGGATGGACAGACGGACATTTCACAAACCCAATATACTCTTTTTTACTTTTTTCCAAAAAAATTAAAAAAAGAGTATAAAAATATTAAAAAACAAAATATCTACTGTTAAACCAATCAGCGGTCACAGTAGAATTTTCATAATGTCCCAATAAACCAAACGAGTCCATTACGGGTCCGTAACGGATCCGCATCCCTTTCTGTGTTTATTGGGGTATTTGTTGTATTATATCTGTCGCAGATTTGAAGAGGCCGGTAGTCCAGATGTCTAACACTTCAACCGTTGTACATTGAGGCGCGCGTTCGAATCCCAGTGGAAGCCAAATTATAATTTGAGTTTATTTGATATGTATATAATAATGAAATAGTTAAATAATGTAATGTTGTTAGCAGGATAATTGTTAAAGTTAGCAGAAAAATTGTTACAATTTCACACTTAAAAAAAAAACTGGCCAAATTTTTTTTTTATTTTATCCACAAACAAATCCATTTTTTTTAAAACATTTCTCACTATTTCGGATCCGTTACGGATCTGAGACGGAATCCGTTTCGGACAAAATGTCCGTCAAAACGGTGACGTAATTGTGATGTTAAATGTGTGTCACTTAAAAAATATGTTTATTTATAAATTTAAACAAATTTCAACTAATTTTGAAACATTACAACAACAACCACTCAATTATGCTGCTTATGCAGCGCATGTTTTAAACACTCACAATTTTGGGGGGTAGTTTGCACAAAATGCACTGCCATTTCAGGACTTAATTTTAATTATAAAAACTATATTTATTATTAACTAAAAACAAAACCAACACGAACAGAGCGAGCTGCGCTCTTGCACCGCCAAGCGATGTGTTGACTGCAGTGCAGCCGGGCCGTCAGCTGTTAAAGCTTTCAAAGCTTTTGTTGGCTGGACTTCGATCCAACAAACGCACTATGGGCATAGCAACACATTGGCACAATATGGGAGTTGGCACATACCTAATCTTGTGTGGACTTGCTCTAAATTAACATCGCTCTCTGCGATCGGATGAGGTGGGGGATGCGAAAGGATTAGCGCTTCGGCGTAGCCAGGGTGTTACATGGGTGTGTGGGCGATGGCGCAGCGATGGTGCGGCCAATATATAGTTTTATAAGTATATATTTTTTAGCACGCACGACACGGGGTTTTGTTTTAAGCCCCACGTTGGGCTTATTAACAGCACTTGTGCGAATCTTGCACTACAACACAGACTTGGATGACGAATCGACGAACGATTATAACCTCACACATATAGCCTTTCGAGGAGCTATTCGACGTGGAGGATGTAAACCTTCTGTAAACCGATCTGCAAAAAGGCTAAGGTTACCACATGTGTGGCTTTTATAGGGACCAATTCCAATAAGAGTTTTTTTCCGATTGAAGTTGGATGCGCTTCGTATTGGAATTTTGCTCTGCTGCATTGGGAAGTGCAAGAGATAAAAAGCTTTTTGATATAAACATCATACTGCAAAGATTTTTTTTTCGCATGCGACTGCATTCGGTGCAAACGGTGCGATAAAACGAACACTATTTCTTAACCAAAAATAAGCCAACGGCGACAATTACAAGCACCACCCTTTTTTTTGAGCAAATAAATATGCAAACAAATCGAAAATCTTTAGATTTCCATGACATCCCTGTTAGAGAAATTGTAATTGACCAAAGAAGTTCGCTTATAATACTTTCAGCTACAAGATAAAAAATATTACACTTTTATACAAAATGGTTTATGAATATTACCTTAACAACGCTATAAACAGCTTGAGCATACAACATTCCGACTTCTACAGGATCCTGTGATAGCTCTCGTGTTGGTTTAAATAGTCTTTTTTTGAAAACGAATCGGTTTTCCCCATATGTAGATCCATTTGAGTTTCGCTTAGTGCTATGAGATGTTTGCTTACTCTCCCATGCAGAAATAACATCATATAAATATTCGAAGCTTTTTATATGTTCCTCGCCATCGGGACGTGACTGAAAAATAGCCCAACCTTCAGTTGAAGCCAAATTAAGCTTGTCGGCAAGTTTTTGTACTGCATCGCTTGCTGTATCAGTTGGGTGAACATCAATAGCTTTCGTACGTGAGTCTAAAAAAAAGAATCTGCAAACAATTGTGCCAAGACGACGCATAGCCTAAAAACAAGATAAATTAATATTGTAATATTATGACAATTGTAATAGAAATACAAATTTAAATCAAACACGCCCGTATCAGCGCAATTTTTGTTTAACAGTTTTAAAACCAAAGCAACTAAATTTGGTATATACATATGTTGGAATATACCATAGGTAGACATATTGTACTCATCTCAACATTTTTTTTTAAAAAAGCATTAACATTCAGCATTTCTTCGGTTTTACGATTTGCAATTTCAACAACATTTTCCGTTTTTGCGTGAGCTGCAAATCTTGAAAATTCGTGTCCGGCTTGAGTTTTTTTTCTTTGTTGTAAGCCGCAACATCACTGGTAAATTTAATAAGTAAAAAATGTCATTTATATTCTCAGCTGTGAGTTTTGAGGCCAAAAGGAGGCAGAAAATGGTTGAACTGAGACGTAAAATACATTCAAGATGTAACATGAGTGTATTTGACATACCAGACAGGTAGTAGGTAGGACCAGTGTTTGCATTTACTTCTACATAGCAGCAAAAATATTGCTTCGCTCTTGCTACTGCTCCCTACGTAAACAAAGCAGTATAAGTATCAGGAGCACAGAAACCAAATGGCAAATACTCGCTCTGCTACATGCTACGCATTTGCATTCCGACACGACCGACTGCGGTATACTCCTTTTCCAGTAAGGTAGACTGTTGGTTTATGACCAAGTAAATCTGTTAATTAAACATTAGTCCAAACAAAAATATATATTGAATAATATTATATCTAATGATTCTCTTTCGAATTTGTCATATCCCTTTGATTTAAGTGCTTCTAATTGTGTCTATCCCCCTATTATTGATTAAGATTGTGTTTTATTAAATTTGAAATCTTGTAAATTTAAATTCTCGGTTGGTCCTGACAATGTTCCTAATGCCGTTCTTAAACTTTGTGCTGATTCCCTGTGCCTGCCCCTATTAACACTTTTTAATCTTTCACTCGAGCTTGGTGAGTTTCCCTCTGGCTGGAAGGAATCGTTTATTATTCCCATTCATAAGAAAGGGTCTACGGCTGACATCTCTAATTATCGTGTGATTTCGAATCTTTCTGCGATTCCTAAGCTTTTCGAAAAAATTATCACTTCTCAGTTCCAACACTTTTGCCAACCCATTTTTATCCTCTTTTTTTAATTTTTTTAAAAAAAAAAAAAACGAAAAAAGAGTATATTGGGTTTGTGAAATGTCCGTCTGTCTGTCCGTCTGTCCGTCTGTCTGTCCGTCTGTCCGTATGAACGCAGGTTTTTTCCACAGTTTTGAAGCTAGAGCAACCAAACTTGGTATACATGTTGGTATATACCATAGGCAGACAAAGTGTCAAGATCTCCCCCCCCACCCCCACCCCTTCCCCCACAAACCGCAAAAACCTATATCTTCCACAGTTTTATAGCTAGAGTAACCAAATTTGGCACAAGGGCTACTTATCACATCCTTCATTGATCTGACAAAAAAAATTCGGCCACGCCCACCCCCGCCCCCACAAAAAGGCAAAGTCTGTATCTCCCCCACCCCTTTAGCTAGAATCACCAAATTTTGCAGGTTGAATTCTGTTGCCCTATTTAATAGATTGGATAAAAATATTTTTGCCACGCCCACCCCCGCCCTTGCAATCAAGCAATGTTTGTTTCTCCCAAACCTGTAGAACAGGCCCAACCAAATTTTAATTGATGGCAAAACTTGAAAGATTTGGGCAGAAATTCAATTGCCACGCCCACTGACTCCGCAAAGAGGCGAAAAAAAGAGTATATCGCAGTCGGGTGCATCCGACTGCAACGTTCTTACTTGTTTCTGAATCCCAACATGGTTTTATAAAACGTCGCTCAGTTTCTACTAACCTTCTTGAATTCTCTACTATTGTCAATACGGCCTTTTTGAATCATTATCAAACTGATGTAGCTTACACAGATTTTAGTAAAGCCTTTGACTCAGTAAATCATTCCCTTCTCATTAGAAAACTAAATTTGCTTGGTTTTCCAACTAAACTTTTACTTTGGATTAGTGCCTATCTTCGAAATCGGTCCTAGCGTGTTTGTTTTAATTCGTCTCTCTCCAAACCAGTTCTTGTCACGTCAGGAGTTTCTCAGGGGACCCATTTAGGACCCTTACTCTTTAACTTATTTATCAATGATCTACCTCAGGTTTTATCTCATTGCCGTGCTCTTATTTATGCTGATGATGTAAAGCTTTGTTTGTTCTTTAATGATCCTGTTTCCCCTCTGTGTCGTCAATCTGACTTGGATGCCCTTAATAATTGGTGTTTATCTAATTCTCTCCCACTTAACATTGAGAAATGTAATTTTCTGACTTTTTATCGCAACAAACCTTACCTCTTTGCCTATGAAATTAATAACATTCCTCTTAAGCGTTTACATAAAGTTGATGACTTAGGTATCCTGTTTGTTCCTAATTTTTGTTTCAATTGCCACATTTCTATTATCTCTAACAAAACCAAAGGGGTCCTTGGCTTTGTTAAAAGATGGTCTAAGGAATTCACCGATCCTTATACCACTAAGCAGCTTTATGTCTCCCTCGTCAGACCCATTCTGGAATATGGATCCTGTGTATGGTCTCCATATTACCGAAAATTTCAAAACCAACTTGAATTTGTGCAGAAGCAGTTCTTAATCTTTGCTCTTCGTGGACTTATTTGGGATCCTTCTAGACATCTTCCTTTTTATGAAAGTAGGCTTCGTCTTATAAGCCTTCATTCACTTAATAGTCGCAGGATTTGCCATGGTGTTATTTTTTTGCATAAACTTATTTCTGGTGAAGTTGATTCAATTCCACTTGTCAGCCTTATAAGTTTGTCAGTACCGTCTCGCCTTACTAGAAATTATACTCCTCTTTATCTCAAGCTTTGTCATATTAACTACGCACAGCATGAATCTTTCCGCAGTCTTTGCTTAATTTATAACAAATAATTTCATTTATTTTCTTTTGATAACAATGTAAGCTTTGTAAAAACATCATTGCTATCTAACTTAAATTTTGATTTGTAACATCTATAAGATTTTGCATTCCTTCCTATTTTTCTCTCCTTATTTTCAATTTTTATCGCTAAAACGGTTGTTAAAATGTAGCCTACTAATCTTTAACATTATTGGTTGAATTGGGTTTTCCTGGGTTTCCCCAATTCTTGCATGCAACTAATTGTTGGACCAATATTTTTATTTCTTTTTATACTCTGTTTTCCAAAATGGAAAAGAAGAGTATATTGGGTTTGTGAAATGTCCGTCTGTCTGTCCGTCCGTCTGTATGAACGCAGGTTTTTTCCACAGTTTTGAAGCTAGAGCAACCAAACTTGGTATACATGTTGGTATGTACCATAGGCAGACAAAGTGTCAAGATTTTCCCCCCACCGCCACCCCTTCCCCCACAAACCGCAAAAACCTAAATCTTCTGCAGTTTTGCAGCTAGAGTCACCAAATTTGGCATTAAGACTAGTGACCACGCCCTCGAAAAAAAAAACATGCCACGCCCACTACCGCCCCTGCAAATGAGAAAAATCTGTTTCTCCTACACCCTTATATCTAGAAACCCCAAATTTCGCAGTATGAATACTTTTGAACTCATCGATAGTTTGGAGAAAAAAAATTTGACACGCCCACCCGCGCCCCAGTAAACGAGCGATCATTTTGAGAAGTACGCGTCTCGCTCTTCTTTGGGCGTTTGCAGCGTTCTGCACTTAGTAGAAAGAATTTTATGGTTCGTAGCATATATATATAAGTAGTCTTTAAAAGAATTTAATTTAATATACGTACAGAAAACAGAGTATATCGCAGTCGGGTGAGCCCGAGTGCAACGTTCTTACTTGTTTAATTTGTTTTTTTTTTGTGCACTACCAGTTAATTCTTAATATTAAATTTTAATTTTAAATCTTAAACTTTAATGTTATATAATTTAAAATTTTTTCACATGCTGAGAGCTCTTTGTCAACATTTTTTAATAAATAAATAAATAAATAAAAATGAAAATAAAAAAAAAATAAAAACACCTCTACGCGAGGTTATAGTCTAGGGAATATGCATATTAAAGCCATCAAACTTCTGATTTCTTATTTTTTGCCGAAGTAAATCAAGAACAAATCAAAAACAAATTAAGAACAATCTCGATATAAGCTCAGAATGGTCATAGAAAAAGTACAAAATTCTAAGATTAATCTATATTTATATTTTTTTTTAAATTTTTTTGAAAAAAAAGAAAAAAGAGCATGTTGGGTTTGTGAAATGTCCGTCCGTCCGTCCGTCTGTCCGTCTGTATGAGCGCAGGTTTTTTCCACAATTTTGAAGCGAGAGCAACCAAACTTGGTATACATGTTGGTATATACCATAGTCAGACAAAGTGTCAAGATCTGTAGAACGGGGCCAACCAAACTTACATTGATGGCAAAACTTGAAAGATTTGAGCAAAAATACAATTGCCACGCCAAGCCTGACTCTGCAAATAGGCGAAAAAAAGAGTATATCAAAGTCGGGTGCATCCGACTTCAACGTTCTTACTTGTTTAAGCTTGAATAGGCGTGGTATTATAAAACATTTTTGGCTGCAGCTGTGAATTGAAATCACGATCCACGTGCAACAGACAGTAAGAGCTGGTCCTTCTGTTAGACATCTAAGCTACAGACCAAACCACGTAAATGAGAAAAATTACACAAATATTTGCACGATCGGCATGAATGTTTGTCATATTGTATTCAAACTGCCATACCATCACACAACATTCGCATACAAAGACTATATTTACTATGTTACATATTTATAAATTTATAACAAGAAAGAAATGTTATCTTCGGCGTGCCGAAAATATATACCTTTGCAGAAAAGATTTGCATAAGAAAACTTATTTTGCAACCGATCGTTTCTATGGCAGTGATAAGATATAGTGGTTCGATCTGGCCGATTCTGACATATGTACTGCTTGAAGAAAGAATAAGCATCTGTGCAAAGTTTCATCACGAAACTGAGGGACTAGTTCGTATATAAACAGACGGACATGACTCGGCTGTTGATGCTGATCACGAATATACAAATTTTCATTTTGCTGAGACGTCTCCTTCAATGCGTTACACATTTCGTGACAAAATTATAATACCCTCTGCATTGGTATAAAAAAACTTATCATAAAATAAATAAATAAGCAAAAACAAAACAAGTAAGAATGCTCTAGTCGAGTGTGCCCGACTACGAGACTCCCTGCTCCCAACTTGCATATCAAGCAGTTCAGCGGTAACAGAAGCAAGCAGCGCAATTAACGTGTCCAGTTCCTGTCAAACTGTTGTTTCTGCCTGCTGAGACGGGGGAAATAGATTCTTCCATAACTTCGCTGTTATTTATCCGATCGTGATGAAATTTACACAGCTGATCAACATTAATACCAAAATTAGTACCAAAAATCAAAGCTTTATCTTTAAAATTGTGGCTGTGGGAGTCTTTTGCGATTTGCGGGGGTGCGGGGGAGTGCATCCGAAATTTGAAATAAACTTGATCTGCGTACGGTATACAGGAACCTCCATGCCAATTTTGGTTTCTCTAGCTCTTATAGTCTCCGATATCTGTGTGTTCATACGGACGGACGGATGGCTGTTGATGGTGATCAAGAATGTATATAGTTTATATAGTCGAAAATGCGTCGTTCTGTCTGTTAGACACCTCTGCAGTACTTTATAACTCCCTTTTTTCCCATTTTTAATGGCCAGCAACCTTCATTGGCTTATAAACTCTCGCTCTCCACTTAATTTAGATTATAAAGTCCTGCTCTACAATTCAACACTAAAGCTATGGGGAAATGCGAGCAGCAGCAACATTGACATCATCCAGCGTGCGCAATCTAAGATCCTGAGAATTATCACTGGGGCACCATGGTACATCCGAAATGATGATATTCAAAGGGACTTGAATGTTAGAACCGTTAGTGATGAAATAACGATACAACAAGAAAAACATCGAGCAAGGTTATCTTCGCATGCAAATCGCCTTGATGGGTCACAAACGGGAGTTTGTAGCCGAACTCGACTGCAACACAATGATTAGAACCGTTAGAGATGAAATAGCGCTACAACAAGAAAAACATCAAGCAAGGTTATCTTCGCATCCAAATCGACTTGATAGGTCACAAACGCGAGTTAGTAGCCGAACTCGACTGCAACACACTGATCTTCCAGCCCAATGTTAAAGTTTTAATTTTTTAAGCATTTTAAATACTGCAAGCATTCTTAACTATTTTATCTCACAAGTGACGCTATGTATATATCAGTATGACCAGTTTTGCTTATTCTTAATATCTCGAAGACACTTTACATTATCAATAACAGAGGTAGTTACATAACATCGATAGCCTAATATAATTAACATAGTAACAAGGGTTTTTCTAATGTAAATTAGGATAATAAGTATACGTACAATAAGTCATTACGTTTATAATTCAGCCAGCCTGGCAAAAGAGTGTTCCCGATCTTGGCTAGGAACATAATGCAACAGTTTTACTCGATATTTGCAAGGTTTCAGTCTAGTTGCCTCTAATATCCCTTTTTAATGTAATTGAGTAAGTTGGCAGTTATCTATATCAGTGACTTTGTACCGATCATTTTAAAAAAACGATTTATTTTATACGGACCTCGATACTTTGCAGCGAGCTTTTTACAAATGCCAGGTGTTACATCTGTATTTTTGATGGCTACGAAATGTCCTACATTAAAGTTGGCTGGTGCCCTATTTTTCAACGCACTTATTTTTTCATTCCTCTTCTGTGGCTCCTCAATATTGTGACTAGCTTTTTCTCTTACGTTTTCCAAATCTACAGCTTCTCCTGAATGTAGTTTTTCTTCCAAATACTCGTACAAATCATCGATCACTGGACCCCTCTGTTCAATCACAAATAAAAGCATACTTGGTGTTTTACATGTGCTGGAATGGACTGAATTATTATTTTCATGCTCAACTTTATTCATTCATTTATACCAATCAGCTTGGTTGATTGAATTTGATAGTTTTCTTGCAATGGTGTCAGCACCCTATTGACTCGTTTAATATGACCATTAGCTTGAGGAGCAAACGTGGCAACTTTTATATGGTGAATATTCCGCTCTACTAAAAATGCACCAAATTCTATTGAAGTAAAACAACTTCCGTAATCAGAAATATTTCTGCGAGGCATACTAAGAAATTCAAAATATTTGGCTAAGCTCGCATTTACTTCTTTCGTACTTGTAGAATTTACAGGAAACAGTTTAACAAACTTCACAAATTAATCTATTACTATTAATAAATGTTTTCGCTTTGAATTAATAGATGGCAATGGAGCTAAGTAATCTGTATGCAATGTATCAAAAGGGACCTGTGCTTTTAAGGTACTATGTTATACTATATGATTCGCCGACTTTGGTACTGTATGTAAAATACAATGCAAGCAATTAGATCTGATGAACGGAAACCAATACTTTGACTTCAGATCCTTAAAACATTTATCAACTGCCAAATGGCCCAATTTATCTTGACACAAACGAATTATTTGACTTTGCAAATTAGATGGTACATAAAGGGCTAGATGTTGATTATCGTTGTGATGAACTACGCCATCTGTGTCTTTTAAAGTGCAAAGTTTATGCAAAGTCATTCACCGGTCCATCTCCAAGTCCTTTACGTAATTTGTCTATTGTTTCATCTCTTATCTGTACCGTTTGCAATAATAGATGTACATCGTCTGCACTTATACCAACAATACCAATCAACTCGTTAAACAATAGACCATCACCTATGCTATCATTTGAACGAACATTTATTTTATTTAACGCTTCTACACAATTCTTTTCTTCTATGTGCTCAATAGATCTGGGCTTATACTAGATTTTAATGGTTCTACTAACGGTTCTGCTAACGGTTCTACTAATGGTTATACTAACGGTTCTACTAACGGTTTATTACAAAATACATCTACTGGATTTTGTACTTCAATTTTGGAAACAACACACTGTTTTTCTTACTTTAATGAAAACTCTGCCTGTCTGCTAAAGGCATCAACATGAGACATACTATCACCAGGACAATGAACATTACTATAATTATAATTTTCGAACTCCAGGGACCAACGCGCAATACGAGGATTTACTGTTTTCCTACGAACTAGCGAATTACAGTCCATAACAATTTTAAATGCTTTATGCTCAAGTTAAACTCTAAATCGTCTTAATGCATAAATTATTGCAAGTGTTTCAAGCTCAAAACTATGATAACGCGATTCAGCTGTAGACGCTTTTAATGAGTAATAAAACACTGGATGCATTCTGCTGTCATCCTGTCTCCATAACCCGGAGAACTGGTATCTGTATGTACATAGCTCTGTTTCACGACTTGGACTAAATATTGCAAGCACCACCGGCGTAGACAAGCGTTGCTTCAAGCCTTCGAATATTTCCAGCTGAGATGCATTCATTGGAAATGGTCCGCCTTTTTTCAACAAACCTACTAACGGACGAGCTATACTAGCATAAGACAGAACAAACCGTCGAAAATATGAAAACATTCCTAAACATGAACGCAATTGCTTGACATTGCTAGGCACCGGATACTTTTTGATAGTCTCAGTATGCAATTCATTTGGTAAAATGCATTTATAACTCACACTTAATAACTGCTCCAAAACTTCAAACTGTTCTATCGTTTTCGTGCAATTACTATATCATCAATATAAACTACAATTTTATGAGCTCGCACTAAATCAATAAGACAGGGAGAACTAAATCTTTGAAAAACTGATAGTCTATTTTCAAACTGTCCTGGAGGAGTTGCAAATTCCGTATACTTAATAGAATCTGGTTCAACACCTATTTGATGATATCCACTTTTAAAATCTATAACTAAATAAGTAAGATCGTTGCAGTCGGATGCACCCGACTGCGATATACTCTTTCTTATTTTACTCAAGTCTTTCAAGTTTTGCCATCAATGTAAGTTTGGTTGGGCCCGTTCTACAAGTTTGGGAGAAACAAACATTGGTCGATTGCAAGAGCGGGGTTGGGCGTGGCAAAATTATTTTTATCCAATCTATTTAATAGAACAATAGAATTCAACCTGCAAAATTTGGGGACTCTAGCTAAAGAGGTGTGGGAGATACAGACTTTGCTCATTTTTGGGGGCGGGGGTGGGCTTGGCAAAAATTTTGTTTGTCAGATCAATCAAGCATGTGATAAGTAGCCTTTGCGTTAAATTTGGTTACTCCACAAAATCCTATATCTTCCACAGTTTTATAGCAAGAGTAATCAAATTTAGCACAAGGGCTACTAATCTCTTCCTTAATTGATCTGACTAAAAAAAATTTGACCACACCCACCTCCACCCCCACAAATAAGCAAAGTCTGTATCTCCCACACCTCTTTAGCTAGAGTCCCCAAATTTTGCAGGTTGAATTCTATTGGATAAAAATAATTTTGCCAAGCCCACCCCGGCCATTGCAACCGAGCAAAGTTTGTTTCTCATAAACATGTAGAACGGGCCCAAGCAAATTTAAATTGATGGTAAAACTTGAAAGATTTAAGCAAAAATACAATTGCCACGCCCACTTCTGACTCTGCAAAGAGGCACAAAAAAGAGTATATCGTAGTCGCGTGCATCCGACTGCAACGTTCTTAGTTGTTTTTAACTAACAAAATTGGAAATGCATGCGGTGAATTATTTTCGCAAACTATTATTTCAGCTACTATATCTCTTTCAAAATATGAATGTCGTCTTGGTTTATAACTAAAGGAGTATCACTAAATTAACGAATACCTATTTTACCCATAGGCTCAACAACTTCATTGCTCATTGTATTTAAATATGCAATGCAAATTATATCATTACACTTTTTTGAATGTTCTATCCCGAATTCTTTCCCGATATCTACATTTTTCTTATATTCTGCCACAACACTAGTACCCAAATATTGTTATTTTACTAGCCAATCGTGACAAGAATCACTATTTACACCAACATCAACCTCAGATGCATTTCAATTTAAAGGATTGTTAGTTAATTTATCAAACAGATATGCACAAACAACTTTTGAATTACAGTACAAAAATTTTTTAATCAAATCAAAATCTTTATTATTTACTTGACTTAATTTTGATTGAAGGATGCTAATGGCATCTCTTCCAAGTAACATCGGTGCAGGTAATAATATATTATTATCAATAACGAAAATATTAATTTCAAATTATTTTCTTTTAAGCTTAATAATGCAGTTGATTGTTTCATACACAGTAATAGGAGATCCACCAATTCCTTTTAAAATACTTTCATAAGGCTTCTTATGAATTTTATTTTCTGGTATATAAGATTTACTTATGAAACTTACGGGGCTTCCGGTATCAAAGAAAACGGAAATTCTATCAAAAATTGTGCATCTAAGTTTATCAGTCATTATTTTAAAACTTACTACAAATGGTTTTGACATATCGTAATTATCATTCTGCAACTCGATGTTTCCCACAACAGTTGAGGTGCCACTTGTACCATGCAACGGGCAATTGCGATATTGATGATCTGTTGATCCACATCTACTGCAGGTTTCGGCTTCTGACAATCTCTCGCAATATGTCCGAACTACCGGCAATTGCAGCAACGAATCTCCCGACCAGCAGTCATACCAGAAGCAACTCCAGTAGGTGTCACCAGAACGCAAATTTGTTCATATTTCATTAAACGCTTGCGTAGCTCGTGCAAGCTTTCACAGAAATACAATGATGATGCAAAACCAGTCTTGTCCTGCAGACCACTCACTATGTGCTGGATGACTGAGCCTGTCAGCAAACGTTTTTAATACACCCTATAGCGATTAGGCGGAACATCAAGCATAGCACAAGCAGTTTCAAAATCATTAACCCATACACCTGCGGATGAAATGGTTCAAGAGCAGCTTGAATTTATTGCATATCGACACGACGCAAAAAATTTTAAGACACACTGACGTCATGCGTCTGAAGCTCGAATTTCACCACAACAGCTTGCGATTCAGAAGTTTCAGTCCGAACACTGGCTGTCTCTCTCTGGCACACGTTTCCTTCTATCTGGCTACAGCCCTCTGCCCGGTGTTGCTGGTCTTCTTCTGGTACGCTCATGGTACCGACTGGTGGAACCTCAGTTTCGTCTTCCATTATCTTTTTTAATACCGCTCGTAATTGTAGAACACACACGTTGGATGAAAATTTAACGTTGAGCGCGAACAGTATATTCAACCATTCCTTTTTTACTCCCTGTTCCCATTAAAAATGGGAAAAAGGGAGTTATAAAGTACTGCAAATGTGTGTAACAGGCAGAAGGAAGCATTTCCGACAATATAAACTATATATATTCTTGATCAGCATCAACAGCCGTGACGATCTAGCCATGTCCGTCTGTCTGTCTGTCTGTCCGTCTGTCCGTATGAACACACAGATCTCGGAGACTACAAAAGCTAGAGACACCAAACTTGGCATGTAGGTTCCTGTATACCATACGCAGATCAAGTTTATTTAAAATTTCGGATGCACTCCCCCCGCACCCCCGCAAATCCCAAAAGACTCCCACAGCCACAATTTTAAAGATAGAGCTTTAATTTTTGGTACACATGTATGTTTAATCAATGTCTTTCGGTTGTGTAAATTTCAACACGATCGAATAAATAGCACCAAAGTTATGCAAAAACTTATTTCCCCTGTTTCAGCAGGCAGAAACAACAGTTTGACATGCACTGTGCAAGTTGAGTACGCTGCTTGCTTATGCTGCCACTGAACTGCTTGAAATGAAAGTCTGGAGCAGGGAGTCTCGTAGTTGGGCACACTCGACTAGAGTATTCTTACTTGTTTAATATTTTAAAATGTCAATGAATTTCATACAGTTCTGTTTTTAAGGCAATTACCCCACACCTGAATTGTAAGGTGGACTCTCAATGATGAAATTTAACACTTTTAGCGTCTTTCTTTGTCGCCGTTAATGCTATGTATATACCAGTGTGACCAGTTTGGTTATTCTCAATATCTCGAAGACAGTTTACATTATTCATAACAATAGTAGCTACATAACATTGATAGCTTAATATAATTAACATAGTAATAAGGGTATTTGTAATGTAATATAGTATCATAAGTATATGTACAACTAGCTTGCAGTTATTAATGAATTTTCATATTGATCTTTGAAAATGAGTTTGAAGCAAATCGCAGAAGAACTCAACTTTCGCCTTTTTACCACCCACTATCCACCCGGTAATGTGAATTTTCCTAATGAGTTTGAAGCAAATCGCATAAGAACTCAACTGTAATCTTTTTTCAACCCACTTTCCACCCGGGAATGTGAATTTCCCGTAAAATTGGTATGTAGTTTTGAATGAATTTTCATACAGACCTTTGAAAATGAGTTTGAAGTAAATCGCATAAGAACTCAACTTTGGCCTTTTTACCACACTTTCCACCCAGGGTGGTGAATTTTCCTGGAAATTGGTACTCAGTTTTAAATGAACTTTCATATAGATCTTTGAAAATGAGTTTGAAGCAAATCGCATAAGAACTCAACTTTCTCCCATACAACTATGACCAACCATTTTCCGCTCACGGTGGTGAATTTTGCGGAAAATTGGTATGCAGTCATAAATTATTTTTTATATAGATCTTTGAAAATAAGTTTTAAGCTAATCTGATGATAAACAAAAAAGTTGCATACAACGGTTTTCCGAGAATTTTCCACATTTCCCGACTGAATTTTCCAAGATCCGGGATTAGGGCTCACTTTCGGCATAGGCGTAAGCTAATTGATTGCCAATCGCCAGTCGCCATCGCCAATGTGGACAAACTCTTTTATATACAGTCGAATCCCGATAATTCGTCCCCCGCTAAATTGAAAATCTCAATAATTCGTAAAAAATGCAGTTCCCTTGAATAATATTCTTTAATTCGTAAAAATTCCATACATTTTGGTTCCCTCGTTAATTCGTAGTATTTTTCGCAACGCGTAGAATATTGAACCTCTTATGAATTGAAATTGGGTTTTGTAACCTCTTACAATTCGTAATGCAATACGAAATTTTTTGTCGGTTAATCACAGTTAGGTTTGGCAGACAGCTATGCCGCCTCTATGTCGCTATGCATGTTGAACTTTGTGTTTCTCGCACGTTTTTCGCTTAGTTTGCTGAGTTTTTTCCAAGCGTAACATTGATGCGTGAAAATGGCAAAAAAACGTACGCATAAGACGTTATCAATTGCGCAAAAACAAAGCATTATTTCAGCCATTGATAATGGAACAAAAAAAATTGAGGTGGCAAAACAATTCAATATCGCTCTATCAACAGTAACATCAATTTTACTCAAAAAAGAGTTTATTCTGCGAACATCCTCTTGTAGTAAACTGAAACGTCAAAAACAGGCTGAATACCCGAATGTAGAAAAGTCTCTACTCTTGTGGTTTACACAATGCCGTCAAACTAATGTTCCTATTGGGGGAGAATTATTAAAAGAAAAAGCTTTGTTTTTTGCCAAAGCTATGAACATAAAAGACGTTAAGGCAAGCAGTGGTTGGCTTGATCGTTTTAAACACCGACACAATATAGCATTTAAAAAAATGTGCGGTGAAAGTTCGTCTGTTAATGAAGGTGTATGTTCTGAATGGAAGGAAAAGTTGAGTGATCTGATAAAAGATTACGAAGCTAAGGATATATTTAATGCAGATGAAACTGGGTTGTTTTATAAGTGTTTGCCATATCGAACCTATTGCTTTAAAAATGAAAAATGTCATGGGGGTAAGTACAGTAAAGAACGAGTGACCCTATTATTAGCTGTTAACATGGATGGCACCGAAAAACTTAAGCCCCTGCTAATCGGAAAGTCAGCAAAACCAAGGTACTTTAAAAACATTTGTAGCTTTCCAGTGGATTATCGACACAATAAGAAAGCGTGGATGACAACAACAATATTTAACGAATGGCTTCAAATGTTAAATGACACCATGGCAGCTAATAATCGAATGATATTGTTATTCATAGACAATTGTACGGCGCATAATGGTTACCCTCATAATTTTTACCACGTAAAAATGGAGTTTTTGCCACCCAACACCACATCCAAGCTGCAGCCCCTTGACATGGGAATTATAAAAGATTTTAAATCACTATACCGCAAGGAAATGGTTATTAATCTGGTTAATAGCATTGATGAAAAAAAAAAGTTTAATTGTACAATATTAACAGCTATACAAATTGCTTATAAAGCTTGGAAAAATATTAGCATATTGTGTATTCAAAACTGCTTCCGTGCTTGCGGTTTCAGTAAAATATTAAACGATGCTTTTTTAGAAGATAGTCAATTGAACATAGATTATCTTTGGGTTGGTTCTTTCGATTAATACGTGAACGTTGACAATGACATTGCTGTATCCGGTATGTTGACAGATAACGACATTTTGGAAGAAGTTGCGCATATCAATAATGAAAGTGACGAGGATGATGATGACGCCGAAGGAGATGAAATTTTAACCAACATCCAAGCCAGAGCGTTAATTCCTCAACTAAAACTTTTTTTTTCAACACATGAGGTTGATGATAGTGTCTTTGATAACCTAATAAGTTTAGAGAACGAAATAGAAAAAATTAGAGAAAAAAAAAAAAAGCAATCGAAAACTACAGACTTTTTTAAAGCTTGAATTTTTTGTTATTATAATTTTATGTTTCTGTTTAATTTTTACAAACATACAAATGAATGTACTTATATTATTTGTTAAATTCCAATAAAGTTAAATATGTAAACATGATGTCAAATGTTAAAGCCCCGTTTATTCGAATTTTTCTTTTTTGTGCCTCGTTAAATGGAAATCTTGATAAATCGAATTCCTGTGTAATTCGTAAGAAATGTGATCCCCATGCCATTTCGAATTATCGGGATTCGACTGTATACATATAGATAAGTCATTACGTTTACAAACAGTGCACTCAAATATTTCATTTCAATTATTTATTAGTTGTTATTGGTTTGAATTATTTATATTTGCCACAACACATAAAAATTCAAGCATTTAAAGTGTTCGTTCCTCGGTGTAGCCAGGAAACTTTGACATCCATATTTGTTATCGCACTTAGCTACACGACATTTGTCATGACCAAAAACGAAAAATATTGGATCACGCACAAGTTTTGTACAGGTCGAATTGAAGGTAGGATCCCAAAATATTTATTCACAAAATAATCCACAAATATTTTGCATTATTATTCTGAAACATTACAAAGTAGTGTAAGGAATAGTTTTAAAGGTTGATTGCGCCTATGTCGCAGTCCTTTCGAACATACCTTATTTTCTGCCGAGCCCTAATTTCAAAATGAATCGCGTCCAGATTTAAATTGGTTATGACTAAGATCTTTATTGAGTTTGTATGTGCTTATATACCTTAAATTTATGTGGATCCTATTTTATGCATAACAAAGATAGAATTACAAGTGTTACAATAGCTTTCCTTTTTTAACATATGATTACATGTGGAATATATCCTATGCTTAGTTTCTATTGGTTTATCGTCATCACACATGTGTGTACAGTTTTTACAGTTCACATGTGCGGCGTCACATCTGGTGGGATAATTTGATCTTTATGTTTATTGCCTTGCTCAGGCAAGGATTGACTCTTTTTACCAACGGTTTGGGTTTTTATCTCAAGTGTCTCGCTTACTCGAAGATTGACATGTGTGTGTGTTTTTAAAGATAGGCCGAGAGGGTTGCATGTTTAGTTTTCTAAACATTTTGCGGGGGGCATTATGAAATTTTAATTTTCTGCTGGTGACTTCCCAAACTCAATTTTAATTTTCTTTTTTTCTGTTTTACATTTTTTAATTACATATAAAATACCTATTATTGCAATCATAATCAGTGTTAGTGATGTTTGACCACTTACATTGTGAAAATGTATGCCTCTTAATTTTATAGTTTCTAATTTTGTGTTCTTCTACTAATTTTTTTATTTTTCTTATTTCATATGAACTGTATATTGACTTTGTAACAATAGTTTTCACATTTTCTAGTTTTATATTATTTGCTTACGTTAGTAGAGGTGTGACTGGTTCCATGATGACATCTTGTGTTGTTATTTCGTGTCCAGCAGTAAGTAGGTGTTTACCGTTGCGAGTAGTGCATCCTTGTCGAAGTTTTAGTACTCCTTGGCCGGGGAGTTTCATTACTTGACTCTGATGATTACCACATGTCCACTGGGTCCTTTTCTCTTCTAATTCTGATTTCAACGGGCACTGTTGTTAATTTAAACTCCTTTATAGTTTCATTTGAATCTTTTCTCCAAAGAATTCTTAGATATTCTTGGTCTTCTTTATGTACTTTTATTTGCCTGTACATTTTTTCCACATCCGCAGCTATGACATATCTCCAGTTCCGCCGTTTCATTATGATCTTCAATATTGTTTTTTGGATGTGAAGTCCGGTTAGTTGGATGTCATTTAAACTCCTTCCATTTGTAGTTTTTGATGATGTGTCGAATACAACGCGGAGTTTGGTTGAAATGCTTTCTTCTTTAATTGCTGCTTGGTGCGGTATGTTATATTTTCCCGCTCCAATATCCTTTACCTCTTCCATGTGATTTTTACTTTCATATTCTTCCATGAATGATGTATATTGCTGTTTAAGATGATCGTTTTTTAACCAGGCCTGTTCTTGATTTAAATACCGAGCTATTGCTCTTTTCCTTGTTTCTCCCAGAGCAGTGTCTTCTAAAAATGTAATTTTTACTATGAATCTGCCGTCAGCATCGACTTGAGTTGTATTTTTGAATATTTCCATACAATTCTCATTATCTGTAACGGTTGTATATTCTGGAACTTCCTCTAATTTCAATAATTTTTCGTTGCTGGGAAATCGAGGTCGAATTTTCAGCTGCAGTACTCTTTTTGACACGCCTACTGGACTACTGCCAAGTCCATATATTTCCGTCGCCTTTTTTATTTTTGGTTACCTTAGCGTTTGTGCAGCTTCTTCGGATATAACTGTTATTTGTGATCCTTGATCCACCAGTGCACGACATAAGCTCCATTCACCCGTTATTGCCTGTACTTCAATTTGTGCTGTTGCTAAGAGAGTGGTTTGCGCTGTTTCCATTGTTAATGACGTTTTTGATTCAGTTTCCAAATGAAGGAGTTCATGATGCTTACCTTTACATTTCCTGCACCTCTCCTTGCAATAATTATTTGGTGCAAATGTATGATTTAAACAATTGAAACAAAGTTTTTCTGCTCGTATAAATTCCCATTTCTCGTTCAATCCTAGACTTGCAAATTTTCTGCAATTAGTTATCTTGTGGCCTGGTATATTACAGTGCATGCACCCGTTGTCGATGGTTGTACTCAAGATTCTTGGATTTTCTTTGTATTGTCTTGGTTTCATGGATTTAATTGCTTGCAGGTGTTTTTCCAAAAATAGTATTACATCTTTAAGGATCTGTATATCTTTTGTTTTATTCGATGTATGTTCATATTGTTGCAAGCCTTGACGATCGAATTTTTTCAGTATAATTCCTGCTATAAATACATCGGTGTCGTTTAGATTTATTTCCATTCCTCTAATTGCATGAATACCTTTTTGAATGGTATCTAGCATATGTTGACCATTTTTTTCGGATTCGCTGTTCATTGTTGGTAATTCCAAAATTTGGTTAAAATGTTTCATACAGAGCTCTCTTCGATTTTCATACCTTTTTTTTAGGATATCGAGAGCCATTTCATAGTTTTCCTCGTTAATTATCAGATGTTTTATCAAATGAGCTGCATCACCTTTAACAGATTCTTTCAAACGCATAAGTTTTTCTCGTTTGGAAATACTGTCATTGCCAGCTACCATTTCCTTGAACATATCAAACAAATTTGACCATGTTGACATGTCCCCATAAAACGGTGGTATTTCTATCTGCTTTAGGTTAACGTGTTGTTCTTTTGGCTTGTTTTCCACAAGCCATCTTATTTTTTCCCGCTTCATTATCTTAAGTTCTTTGTATCTTGCCTGTATCGACGGTGTATCTAGATCATTTTTATTTTTTTTATTTTCTAGTGTGAGATCTGCTTTATTCCGTATAGCGTGCCTCTTTGGTTGTTTCCAGCCGTGGTAGATCGTCGTCTCCAGCGTCGCTAGTCACTCGTATTATTGTGAGACTCGCTTTATTCCATATAGCGTATCTTTGGTTGTTTCCAGCCGTGGTAGATCGTCGTCTCCAGCGTCGCTAGTCACTTTTTTTTTTTCTGAGAGCCGCTTTATTCCGTATAGCGTGCCTCTTTGTTTGTTTCCAGCCGTGGTAGATCGTCGTCTCCAGCGTCGCTAGTCACTCGTATTTTTGTGGGAGCTGCTTTATTCCGTATTACGTGTCCCTTTGGTTGTTTCCAGCCGTGGTAGATCATCGTCTCCAGCGTCGCTAGTCACTCGTATTTTTCTGAGAGCCGCTTTATTCCGTATAGCGTGTCTGTCTTACTGTCCCACGTTATCCAGCGTCGTTTTTCCCGCGCTGTTCCTCCCGCGTCGTCCAACGCTGATTTTTCTCTCGCGCCGTTTTTCTCCCACGTCGTACAACGCTGATTTATCCCTCGTCGATATTTCCCTCGTAGTCCAACGTTGAGTTTCCCGCGCTGTTATCTCTTATATTGTTCAACGCTGCTCTATCCCTCGTCGTCCAGCGTTGATATCTCCCGCGCTGTTATCTCTTATGTTGTCCAACGCTGATTTATCCCTCGTCGATATTTCCCTCGTTGTCCAACGTTGAGTCTCCCGCGCTGTTTTTCTCACGTCGTCTGCCAGTTGTTTTTCGTAGTTTTAAAACACACGGGTTATTATTTTTTTTCCTAGCTATGCCCGTGAGCTCCAGCAGGGAGCACCACCGGGACGATAACCGTGGAAACCGTTTTAATTGTTTCTCAACCGGTTTGGCAGCCTTCGTGAGTAATAAGACTTGAAGGACCAAAATGTAAGGAATAGTTTTAAGGGTTGATTGCGCCTATGTCGCAGTCCTTTCGAACATACCTTATTTTCTCCCGAGCCCTAATTTCAAAATGAATCGCGTCCAGATTTAAATTGGTTGTGACTAAGATCTTTATTGAGCTTGTATGTGCTTATATACCTTAAATTTATGTGGATCCTATTTTATGCATAACAAAGATAGAATTACAAGTGTTACAATAGTTTTCCTTTTTTAACATATGATTACATGTGGAATATATCCTATGCTTAGTTTCTATTGGTTTATCGTCATCACACATGTGTGTACAGTTTTTACAGTTCACATGTGCGGCGTCACATCTGGTGGGATAATTTGATCTTTATGTTTATTGCCTTGCTCTGGCAAGGATTGACTCTTTTTACCAACGGTTTGGGTTTTTATCTCAAGTGTCTCGCTTACTCGAAGATTGACATGTGTGTGTGTTTTTAAAGATAGGCCGAGAGGGTTGCATGTTTAGTTTTCTAAACAGTAGATTAAAAAGAATTTGAAATGCGTGTCAGTTGATGTTTTATACGAAAATCGCAAAAACTTTGCTATACCGAAAAGGGCAGCACGGCTGTTTAAGTTAAATTTTCTTTATTGAAATATAAAAGTTTTTAAGTATTTCAAATGATTATTTTCTTAAATTAAATTAAAAATATGTGAAATCACATGGACAAGCTTCATGAAAAGAGCAAGGCTCTGCCGCCAGAGCCGCGAAAGCCATTTGCCAGATATTCTATTCCATACCTAATCTCAACATGTCTTTATTATAATTCAATAAAAATATTAGACATCGTTGAAATAAAACAAATTCAAAATTGCGATTTTATTGGGACACCCTTCAGTTTTGAAACTTGACAAAAAATAAATGTTACTCTAGCTTCAAATCTGTGGAAAATAATTGCAAATGCAATACAGACGGACATTTTACAAACCCAATATGTAAAATTTTGCACAGGCAACTTAATTTCCAAAAACGTATGATATCAAACAAAAGACCTCTATAAGAAGTAAAAGTCTAGTAACGATGCAAAGTAAAAATAATGTTTTTTAATACTTACAGCAACTTCCACACTTGAAGGTGGTTGTAATCTTGTTGACACTTTAGTACATTTACAATTATCAAAACACCACTGAGCATATTGTCTTAATTTTCCGTCGAGTGATTCCAATTTTTGTTTTAGGAATGATACGTAATACCTGTAAATATATTAATTTTTTTTAATAATAAAAATAAGCAACGGTCAATATGCGGTAAGGCTAAAAATCATTTTGCTGATTATGATTCGAAAAACTTTTTTTTTTTCAAAAATTTTTGTTTGGAAATCAAATTGAAAATTCGAGGAGAATTAAAAAAACAAAAGTTGCCTTTTTTCATTAAGACTAAGTCCTACGGTTTCCAAAAAGTCATCAATCTTTAATATCTTAGGCAAAACTTCCGAGCTATACCCATTTGAGCAATTCAAAATTTTTAAAATTTTTTCGATTTTCCATTTGCTGAGCCACAGTTCAATTGGTTTCGGTTGGAAAAATTTACTTTGTATGAAAAACTTTTTTGTTTTCAAAGATATTTTAACCGAACTCGGCAAATGCTAGTTTTATTACACTTTACATATTTCAGCCAAATTTTATCAAAACAGAATAGCTATGTAGGTAATGTAAGTTATATTATAAGTTTGTACAACCCTGGTACGATATGTGATCGCCCAATATATTATAAGTTTGTTTAACCCTGGTACGTTATTTGATCGGCCGCTCTATTTTAAGATGGTATTCGATAAAAAGGATTATCGAAAAGCAGAAGTTGAAGACACACGCATGGTGTAGAACGCGCATTATGAAATTATAGTTTAAACATACATATATTAATAAATCTAAATAAACTGTTTTCGGTAAAAAACATTAAATTTGTTAAACTAATTGGAAAACATCCCATCACCCACGTATTCAACCTACAAATTGGGCACTCGTGCCGGTCTTAAGATCTTGACACTTTGTCTGCCTATGGTATATACCAACATGTATACCAAGTTTGGTTGGTCTAGCTTCAAAACTGTGGAAAAAACCTGCGCTCATACGGACAGACGGACGGACAGACGGACATTTCACAAACACAATATACCCTTTTTTCCTTTTTTTCAACTAAATTAAAAACGAGTATAAAAACGACAAAAAATATGCTCATTAAAACAGTGAAAATCAACATCAATTGATTTTTGTCAAAAGACAACGTAGCTGAGTGCGTGCATTATGCAAAAATAAACATTTGCGATAAACTTTTCTTATATTGAAAAGATTGAATGCGTATTGGGAAGTTTGAGTCCGTATTTCGAGGTATGGTGAAATTCGTATTTCGAAGCATGATGAAATTCCTTATTGCGCAGCAAAAGAATGGACAATGAAAAAAGCAGACGGTAGACAAACGTGTAAGAAAGAGACGACAACTAGAGCTGTGTATACACACGCAAAAAGAGGTACTCGTATATGTACATACATATGTACATATTTGAAGCGATCGTGCTAGAAGTTGTGAAAAGCCGAGGCGGCGGAAAAGCAGAGACGACGGAACAGCAGAGACGGCGAAAAAGTAGAGATGGCGGAAAAGCAGAGACGGCGAAAAAGCGGAAAAACAACTACGGCGGTTAACGGTTAATCAGAAACCAAAGGTGTAACAACGGTGTGGCAGACATCATCAGTGGAATTGGGATGATATTTGCGCAAGAAGCAGAGCGCTGACTCCGAATTCAGTTGAAATCAGTGGTGCGGGCAAAGTGCCATCGTCGTTGGAGGTGTGCTGGCTCAAAAAGGCATAGGTGGTCAAAAGGAGCAAATAGCAATGAGATCTACAGGAGCAGCCGATGTTGATGGTCAGCATCAGAAAACGTCAAGGGTGTCGTTTTTTGGCACCCGAATCAAACTTATAAATTTGGAGTGCTTGTCGCACTCACAAACAGCAAGAAAAGAATAACACACCCAAACGCACAAATCGCTTTCCGTGTTTCGTGTTTTTGCATTTCGTCACTCACTCAAACAGTAAGCGTCGATTCTTTTTCACCAGACACCCAAAAATTTTGCGTTGATAAGTGAACGGCACAGTGCACTCAAAGCAAATGTACGAAAAGCAACAAAAAGCAATGCGCAATAATGCGCTGTGAGCGAATCGCTCATGTTTTATAGACATGATTTCGAGTGTCTTCAACTTTTATGCATGAGCAGGGCATTGAGCACTGATCGCTGGTTTGTTTTTTAGACGCTTGATTTCAGTTGTTAATTGATGCCTTAGAAGGAATAAGAAAAATGACTGAAACGCCGGACTCTATAAAAAGTAAAATTGATTGTGGAACGTACACTTTAGCACAAAAACATAAAGGAAGATGGTTATATGGAACATTTTACTTTCCATTGTTAAAGAAGACGAAAGTGCCGTGGAAGGGTGGCTATTCTGCAGCACCTGCCGAAAAGTGCTGAAATTTGTGGCTGGCCACACATCAAATTTGTCTCGGCATAAATGTTGCATGACATTAAGGCTACCAAGATAATTGACGAAAGTGTCGGCAACAGACAAAGCAGTAGCTATTGTAAAATGCAGTCAATGGATTGTCCAAGATTGTCAGCCGTTTTCATCAGTAGCCGGGACCGGATTTAAAAGCATGCTGCAGTTTTTTATCAAAATTGGTGCCGCCTATGGGGATCACATAGATGTGGATGACTTGCTGCCTAGTCCATCAACGTTAAGTCGAAAGGTCCACAAAGACGCTGAAGAAAAATAGGGTTGATATCATCGGAAATTAAAATAGCAGCAGATACTGCAGGATTAGCTGCCACCGTCGATATGTGGTCTGACCAATATCTACAACGAAACTTCTTGGGTATCACAATTCATTATCAAAACAAGTAAGAACGTTGCAGTCAGGCTCACCCGACTGCGATATACTCTGTTTTCTGTTTACTGGGGCGGGGGTGGGCGTGTCAAAATTTTTTTCTCCAAACTATCGATGAGATCAAAAGTATTCATACTGCAAAATTTTGGGGTTTCCAGCTATAAGGGTGTAGGAGATACAGATTTTGCTCATTTGCAGGGGCGGTAGTGGGCGTGGCATTTTTTTTTTTTTACATATCGGTCGAGAATGTCATCAGTAGTCTTCATGCCAAATTTGGTGACTCTAGCTGCAAAACTGCAGAAGATATAGATTTTTGCGGTTTGTGGGGGAAGGGGTGGGGGTGGGGGGGGAGATCTTGACACTTTGTCTGCCTATGGTATATACCAACATGTACACCAAGTTTGGTTGCTCTAGCTTCAAAACTGTGGAAAAAACCTGCGTTCATACGGACAGACGGACAGACGGACAGACGGACATTTCACAAACCCAATATACTCTTTTTTTCCATTTTGGAAAACAGAGTATAAAAACAATGTTCTTTGTGATTTAATTTTCGGTCTTAAGTCAATGGAATCAGAGAAAAGCACCGGAGAAAACATTTTAACTTAAATTAAAAGTGTCTTCTCAAAATTTAATATTGAAAACATTAACGAGATCATATTTGTTCAGTCATCTTTTAAACAATTGTTTAGAACAATCATTTACAGAAGCAACGGACCTGAACGAAACAGTGACGACATGCAAAAAAATTGTGAGGTACTTCAAGAAAGCCAATTTGCAGCATAAGTTAAACACTTCTTTAAAGAGTTCATGCCCAACAAGGTGGAACTCAAACTACACAATGCTGAAATCTATCGACGATAATTGGGTGGCTGTCAACACTATATTAAGCGAGAAGGGGGCCGAAAGGTTGATGGATGTCAATAGGTCAACTTCGAAAGAATTTTTAAAGAACTTCAAACTTGCAGCTCGCCTTCAATTTGTTTTGTGCTGCCTTCAATTACAAAAATTTGTGTGCTATGCGAGCCCAATATATCAGACATCTCATCAATTGCAACATTAAAAGAAACAATAAAAATAAAAGTTGCTGGCATATGGACAACAAATTTGAACATAAGGCACAAGTAGGCGTTTTTTCTGTTTCCCCGGCTGCACATATGCAGAATACAGACCTGGCCGACATTGAAGAGCAGTGTGTTTCAGAAATGTTAAAATTTTCCAATTCAAAAGAAAGTGATACAACACAACATGTTTCTAGCAGGGACCGCAAATAACTGTTATCGTACAATTTTTAACCATAAAAAGCATAGATAAGGAGACGTGTTAGGATACTTTGAAAACACCAAATGACTTGTATTTGCTTCCCGTCTATGATTCTGCAATAAACCTATATTTTTCAATTTGAAAAAAAAGAGTATATTGGGTTTGTGAAATGTCCGTCTGTCCGTCTGTCTGTCCGTCCGTCTGGATGAACGCAGGTTTTTTTCCACAGTTTTGAAGCTAGAGCATCCAAACTTGGCATACATGTTGGTATATACCATAGTCAGACAAAGTGTCAAGAGATCTCCCCCCCACCCCCACCCCTTCCCCCACAAACCGCAAAAACCTATATCTTCCACAGTTTCACAGCTAGAGTTACCAAATTTGACATAAAGACTACTGACCACATCTTTGACCGACCGGCCAAAAAAAAATATGCCACGCCCTAAACCTGTATCTCCTACACGCTTATAGCTGGAAACCCCAAATTTTGCAGTATGACTCCATTTGAACTCTTCGATAGATTGGAGTAAAAATATTTTACCACGCCCACCCACGCCCCAGTAAACGAGCGATCATTTTGACAAGTACGCGTCTCGCTCTGCTTTGGGAGTTTGCAGCGTTCTGCACTTAGTAGAAAGAATGTTGTAGTTTGTAGTATATATATATATATATATATATATATATATATATATATATATATATATATATATATGTAGTCTTTAAAAGAATTGAATTTAATATACGTACAGAAAACAGAGTATATCGCAGTTGGGTGAGCCCGACTGCAACGTTCTTACTTGTTTTTATTATAAAAATCAGAAATAAATAATTATTTATAGATTGAAAAATAACTGTTATCTTATGAGGAATTATTTAAAAATCAAAAATAACTGTAACTTATTGATTTTTAATATAAAAGGTTAAAATTAACTATTAAATATTGATTTTTATGATAAAAGTTATAACTGTTACGGTCCCTTGTTTCTAGTCCATATACATCCAGCACAGAAAGCTCCACTTTATCAGAGCCGTCACCAAGCTTAAGATCTGTATCAAAACCAGAATTTTTTTCCCAACATAAGTTACTGCACCATCTAACAACAACTCTAGAGAATCTCCAATAGAAGAAATAAAACAATATTATAGAGAAAGGGTTATTTTAAGTCATGATTTCGATGTATTGCAGTGGTAGACAGTAAATGAAAATCGTTACCCTCTTCTGTCAAAGGTGGCATTGAAGTTTCTTTCAATATCTGCAAGTAGTGCACCGGCTGAAAGAGTATTTTCATTAGCAGGCAATGTCATTACTGAAAAGCAGAATAGATTGGGACCAACATCTGTTGACAGTTTACCATTTTTACACTCTTATTGCAAGCATATTAACAAATCAGAATAAGTTATATTTCCTTTTTTTATAATTCACATGCTCAATTTCGTTCATTCTTTTTTTTATTACTAGTCATTGAAGACAAAATTTAATTATCATATTTTTAAGCATATTGTAGGACCTAGTCATTGAAGACGCACTCACTTGTAATAATTATAAGCATTTGTTATTTTAATATTAGTCACTGAAGGCGGCATTTACTTTTATTTTTACGAGCATACTAGTCTAAGATTAAAATTAATCCAAAAGGAAAACTATTATCGACTGAATAACCTGTTCCTTTAACTGTATGAACGATCTCAAATACATATAAAATTAGTAATGCCTTTGTTGTAAACATTAAAATTAAATATATAAGTACATATGAATATATAACACGCAATGAAGCAACAAAACACGGCTTTTTATTTTCATTTCACACATATGTATGTATATGTGCATATTCAAAAACAAATATGTATGCATGTATGAAGCTAATGCAAGAATAACAACAACACACATGTCTCTCACAAATTGTTTGTCTCAAGTGTTGTGCTCTCAATTTCGCTCATTCCTTTTGCTTTAACATTTTGATCGGCCTCATGTATACATGCAGAAAAAGAGCACGAAATCGGTTTGCGATTGTGCGTATGAGCATGTTCAAAATTATCAGTACAAGGCAACAAGCCTTATTTTAGAGTGCCGATCACACTCTAAGTGTCGTAAACGCACAAATGATTCGGGTACACTTATTGTTAGGGTGTACCCTTGCCGTTCTCTGGTCAGCTGGTTTAAGTGTAGAAGGTAAAAAAGCGGAACTACAAGAAAGGTTACTACAGCATTCAGATGCAGTAGAAACAGTTCCACATAGTGCAGCACGGTTTACCTTGAGAAATATTCAAGAAAGTTTATCAGCATTTTCAGGTTCTGAGACACTAGACAATAATCATTGGATTGAGGAATTTGAGGATGTGGCAGAAACAGTTGGGTGGAATGACATTCAAAAAATTGTTTATGCTAAAAATTTATTACAAGGAGCAGCAAAGTTACACGTTAGAAGATTAACTGGTGTGTGTAAATGGAGCAATCTTAAAAGTGAGTTAATTTCGGAATTTTGTAAAAAATTATGCTCAGCAGATGTACACAATATTTTGAAGAACAGACATAAGCAAAACAAAGAGTCATTTACTGAATATTTGTACAGTCTTATCCAGATAGGCAAGCAAATTGAATTAGAAGATCGAAGCATAATCACATATTTTAAAGATGGAATTCCAGACTTAAAATTAAATAAGGCTTGTTTATATTTAGCAATACCAATGGAGGAATTAAAATCACAAATAAAAATATATGAAAAAAATAAAACCAGATGATTACAAGAGCCATAGCAACGAAGGCAAAGTTACACCTAAAAAAGAAGGACGTTTCGTAAAAAAGTGTTTTAAGTGTGGAAACGAGGATCATTTGGCAGCAGATTGCAAGAAAGGTGTAGCTTGTTACAAATGTCATCAAGAAGGTCATATTGCAAGTAAATGTACCATGAAACCAGACAGGAAGGAAGAAAAGAAAAATAACGGAAATATTGGAATTCAGCAAAATGATGTTTAATCAGGCATGTTTAAAACAATACGTTTCCAAGAGGATGACATAAATGTATTGGTAGATACAGGGCGTGATCTTTCACTAATCAGATATGACAGTTTAGGCAGACTTGGGAAATCTCACGTGCATCAACACGATATTCGTCAGTTATATGGAATGGGAAATGGGCACATATCAACAATAGGCAGTTGCAAGCTTGGAATAGTGGCACATGAAGTTTCATTTTTAGTTGAATTTCATGTTGTAAAGCAAAAAGACTTGAGGTATGAGGAAAATAATCGAATTGATTGATAGCTATGTACCAAAAAAGATAATAAAATCACCTATAGAAATAACAATTACATTATCGAAAGATTCTCCTGTATGGCAATATCCGCGAAGAAGCTCTTATGCAGAAAAAACTATAATTGAAAAACGGTTTGTAGAGTGGATAGCGACAGGAATAATTGTTCCGAGTAACTCAGAATTTGCAGTTCCCGAAAAAGGATGGTACTACACGATTTTGCTGCGACTATAGACGTTTGAATGAGAATATTGTTAGAGACAGTTTTCCTATGGCATTAATTGACAATGTGTTAAATCAATTACATGAATGTAAGATGTTGACAACATTAGATTTGAAAAACGGATTTTTTCATGTTCCAATTGAGTCTGAATCTAGAAAATATACAGAATTCGTGACACATAACAGACAGTACGAATTTACCCATGTGCCTTTTGGAATAACTAACGCACCTGCTGTGTTTTGTCGTTATATAACTGAAGTTCTGAGAGAATTAATTCATAGTGGCAAGGTAACAACATACATGGATGATATAGTAATCCAAGCTTACGATGTTGTACAGGAAGGTATTGAAAAATGAAAATGTTTTTTGGAAGTTGCTGGTGAGGCCGGAATATAAATAAAGTGGAAAACGTGTCAAATATTAAAGAAAAAGATTAAACTTTTGGGACACTTAATTGAAAGTGGTAGCATTTTACCGTCAGAAGAAAAAATAGACGTAGTTCAAAATTTTCCAGTTACTAAAACTTTGAAAGAGCTACAAAGATTTTTGTGATTGACTTCGTATCTGAGACGTTTTATTAAAGGATATGCCGTAGTAGCCAAACCATTTATAATGCGCAAGGAAGGGAAGCAAAAGGTGAACATAAAAATAAATCTTATGGACGAGCATTTAATAGTTTCTCAGCAGCTAAAACAAATGCTAGCGATGCCTCCGATTTTGAAGTTGTTCAACCCACATGCTCAAACAGAAGTCCATACAGATGCATCAAAGTACGGGTACGGTGGAGTGTTATTGCAAAAAGATTCAGAGGATCAGATGTTTCACACAATAAAATACACGAGCAGGAAAACTACACCTGTTGAGGAACAGTATTCATCGTACAAATTGGAACCTCTAGCTATAGTGAATGCCGTAAAAAAGTGCCGAGTTTATTTATTGGGAATGTCATTTAAAGTTGTAACAGACTGTAAGTCATTTACGTTATCAGTTCAAAAAGAAGATGGACCACCTACAGTGTTTCGCTGGATAACATGTCTGCAAGAGTATGATTGCACTGTCGAGTATAGAAAATAGGAGCAAATGAAATTGCAGATGCATTGAGTAGGGTATATTGTTTACTTTTAGAAGACTCATTAAAACATTGATTAGCAGATGCTCAGGTAACATACGAGTGGATCAGAGCAGTAAAAATAATTTTAGGAAACCAAGAATACGAAGATTTTTTGTTCAAAAATGGACTTCTCTTAAAAGATTTAGACAAAGAACTATTAGTAATACCGGATACAATGGAAGAGGAAATTATTAAGCTAGTTCATAGACAGGGACATTTCGGTTGGAAAAAGACTAAAGATATTGTGGAACAAAATTATTTTATACCAAACCTGCAAGACAAGGTGATCAAAATAGTTAAAGGGTGTTGAATGCTTGATTACAGAGTCAAAACAAGGATAGAAAAAGGGTATATTACATCAATTGATAAAGCTATGGAACCATTGGGTGCTTATCATATAGATCACGTAGAACAGTGACAGATATCCGAAAACTTTATAACCATTTCGTAAGGTTATATCCCACGAAAAGTACAGGTGCCGAAGAAGTGGTTGATAGATTACGCAAACAATCAGCAATATTCGGTAACCCAAGAAGAATTGTTTCATACAGAGGCACTGCGTTTACTTATTTAGTGAATACTGTCAGGCAGAAAATATTAAGCTATTGCACATTGTTAAAGGCGTATCTAGGGGAAATGGTCAGGTGGAGCGGATTCATAAAGCTGTGACTCCAATGATTGCAAAGCTCAGTCAATGTAATTCTTCAAAGTGGTATTCTCATGTGAGCAGCGTACAAAAAATAATGAATAATACTCCACCGAAGAGCACCAAAACAACACCATTTAAGATTTTAACAGGTTTAAATATGAGATTTAAGGACAATTTGGAACTGAAAGAATATTTAGAAGAACTAATAAGAGGATCTAGATGCAGAAAGAAAAGATATAACACAAAAAGCACAGAAAAATATAGAATTAATTCAAGAAGAAAATCGTAATTCTGGAAATAGAAACAGCAAACAGGGATCTGTTTACCAGACAGGAGACTTAGTAGCTATTAAGAGAACACAATATGGACCATACAAGATAGTTGAGAAATTAAATCATGAAAGATATTAAGTTAAGCGAGTCAGCGCCAAACACAGCTGCACTGCTCGACATCGCAAACCAGACTGCCCCCACTCCGATAATTATTTCGGTGTCTATCGATATTTTTGACATTCGGGCTCTGCTGACTCGTCGTCCTTCTAGTCCATGTAGTCATACACATTCTCGTTGACATCCAGATTCGGAATTAAAGCACACCAAGGCTTTATGTGGTCATTGGATATTACGTTGCTGTAGCGTCGCTTTGAAACAAATTAAATACATTTATGACATACACTGCTGGTCTTAGGTTAGACGCACCAACTTTTGTTTTAAATAAAATGCTATATTTATAATCATGCTTATTCTAGTTGTCCAAAAAGCTTTTCTTATCAGAGTTCGAATCTTGTTCGAAAAATATGTGCTCACAGCTGGTTGATTTGCGAAAAAATAGCTGTACATTCGAAGATTCCAGAAAATTCTATAGCAATCACGCGGGTTTTCGGTTGGTCATTGAAATAGACGCACTTTAGATTTCTTTGTCTTGCGTAAACAAGAGCAGTTTTTATACTCTTTTTTTAACTTTTTTGAAAAAAAAAGGAAAATTTGAAATAAACTTGATCTGCGTATGGTATACAGGAACCTGCATGCCAAGTTTGGTGTCTCTAGCTCTTATAGTCTCTGAGATCGACACGTTCATACAGACGGACAGACAGACGGACATGGCTAGTTCGCCTCGGCTGTTGATCCTGATCAAGAATATATATAGTTTATATAGTCGGAAATGCCTCCTTCTGCCTGTTACACACATTTGCAGTACTTTATAACTCCCTTTTTCCCATTTTTAATGGGAACAGGGAGTAATTATCTATTTGGACCAATTCCTTGGATTTTCAACAAGACATAGCGCTCGAGTATTAAAGCAAACGTTAATATCATGACCTGGCCACCATATTCTCCAGATCTTAACGTAATTGAAAATGTTTGGCGCTGGCTAACACGGAAGGTATACGAAGGAGGAAAGCAATACGAAGAAAAGGAAACATTAACTGCAGCTATTAAACGTGCTTGGAGCGAGATTTCTCTGAGCTACATAGATTCCCTGTATCATTCTATGAAGGACCGGATATATGAAGTTATTATTTTTTTTCTTTCTAATAAATCAAATATTAACACCAACTACAAATTTAATTTAAAAAAAAATACTTTTCTTATAAAAAATTAAAAAGCCTAAGTGCGTCTATTCTAGTCACCAAGAAAAATGAACATTATTTTGAGTAGCTTTGAGAAAATGTTTGAAAAACACAATTTTGTTACATTTGTATAATCATTTAAATATGATATTTAAAGTATCATTAAATACCAAATCTTTTTGCATATCAACTTTGTTTCAATCATCATTAAAATAATAAATATTCAACAAATTTTAATGCAAGTAAACGTGCGTCTACCCTAAGACCAGCAGTGTATATATTGATCCGCTTTTGATCAAACTTTGTAAGCATGTTCAAAACACAATAAAACATGGAGTTGGTAAGTTTGGTTGATTTCAGGTTTGAACATGAGACGCTCCAGAGCGTGTATAAGTGTATATGTTGCAGCAAATATAGCAGCACTGACCCAATACACGTCATAAAAAAGCCACTTGAGTCTGGCTTCAACACGTACCAGAATGCACACACAGATGACCAACGCTGCAGATGATGCAGGCACCGATAACGTCAGCTATTTTTAAACTTACCCTTATTTATATTACAAACTGTCGCCTAGAATGACAGTTTTACATTCTAAGATAGTTAAATGTAGTTAAAGTCTAAGACATTCAAATAAATACAAACAAAGTGTATATTATTATAAATTTTTGGTCCTTCATACATACTGTTTAATTACACCCTATTACGTGTTATTATAGTACTTTTTTCTTTTGTGTTTGAAAAATTCTTCCAATACAAGTATTTACAGCGTGTTTTGTGGCTTACAGCAGAATTCTACAACTTCTAAAAAATAAAATTAAACTTTTTTTTATCGACAAGCTTGTATGAAAGCATATAATACAAAATATGTTTTCAGAAAAGAAAATTGGAATCTTGATAAAGCAGGCGAAGCTCAAGAACGTGCTTAACAAATGGATGAATCAAGGAGCAAGTCTACTCTTGATTGAGGAAAGATAGCTGAGCTTATGAAAAATAGCTAGAATCGTATTCAACTGGGATGCATCGATCACCAATATATTAATAAGAAAAAAATTCGCGGCGGCGATGGCTCACCTTGCATCTTACAAAAAAACGTTGACACAAGGAAGTCTTGATGACCAGCTTGCTGCGTGATTTACAATCAGCTGGTCCATCCAACAAAGTTCTTGAAATGGCTGAAATATCGTTCAGGCACCATGAAGTGGAGACTGATGAACCTAAGCTCATCGCAGGCCCATTGGGAACAATGCAGACCAAGAAAGCTAAACGCACCGCGGGCCCAGTTTACAAAGTGCAGATTGAGGGCACTAAACTCAGCGGAAGCCCAGGAGAAGAGAGCTGCTGCAAATAAAACAAGCTCTGGAAGTTCGTATGGAAGAGATCCAAAGCATACTCTTACCCCTGGAAATAAAATACGAATGCTGGGTGTTCAATACAGAAGAGATATATGAGTTGAAATGCGAAGCTAAGGGCCTTGTAAAAATGATTGACTTTACAATATTAGAGCTACAACTGCCATCGGGACCAAACTATCAAAGTCGAGAGGCCCCAAAAGTGGATCTGCCACAATTCAACGGAAATGCAAAGGAATGCCAAACTACTTTGGAATTTTTACGGAAGTCATTCACGATAGACAAGACAACAGCGACACAATGACTCTGAGCTACCTGCTATCATGCAAAGGAGAGGCAAGTACAATTATCAGCCATTTATGCATTCGCTCAGCAGCAGCAGTACGAAATTAATCGAAAAATTTTCGAGAACCGAGTGATCATTTTACTGGAGTTGGAAGAAAGAACTCGCAACTTTCTGGATACAGCCGCTGAATGAGTCTACATTATAAATGAAAAAGCTAATATAGGAGATAAGGTTGATGTCATATTTGCTCAAATTCTACTTCTTCGATTTTTAACAGAAGCAATACGACCAACATGTGAAGACGAAAAACAGAAATATTCAATCGCTGAAAGATGTAATGGAATTCATCAATCAACTTCCTATGCAGATTCCGAAAGACAAGATGTTGTTAAGGTGACGACAACCTAAAATCAGCAAAGATTGTGCCGTTTTTGCTCCATAAGCGGCAATGACATAAATACATGTCAAAAATTCAAAGCAGCACTATTAAGTAAGCGCAAGGAAGTTGTAAAAAAGCAACATCTATGCTTCCGTTGCCTTGGCGCTCATACTATGACGGAGTGCAAAAAAGAATGGAAATGCCAAAAGATTAACAAGCATCACAATAGCTTGTTACACTAGGAGGCCAAAAAAAGTTATAGTGAATTGTCTGTGACTACTGAGCATGGACCACTATTGGCAACAGCAGTAATTCTCGACAAAAAACTAAGTTTGGTTGGACCATTTCTGGGAATATTTCTGGAGCGCCGCCAAAGATAATTCTGACAGCTACTACGACTGTCAACATTGATGACTGGTAGCCTTTCTGGGAACTGGAGAAACCGGATGTCGAAGAAACGGAAGGAAAGTAGCAATTCAATTCCGTAACGACTTTGAATTGGGTGACTCACAAAAGCAAGCGGTTGCCAGGCTAATACAACTACCTTCATGAGAGAGTATCTGCAGCTCGGACACAAGGTAGCAGTCAAAACAACGGGTCAAGGCAAATACTACCTGCCACACCAAGGGGTTTTGAGGCTTATCAGCTTGACTCCAAAACTAAGGTTTGTTTTTGACTAGCTGGTGCATGTGGCAATATGTTGTAGCAACAGACATTGATAAAAAATACGGCCAAATCAAAATAATACCGGCTGTTGAGGAGTATCAGTACATATAAGGGGTGCTTTTTACTCCCTGTTCCCTTTAAAAATGAGAAAAAAGGAGGAAAAATGTATATAAAAACTCTTGATCAGACTCAAAAGCCCAGTCGATAGACCCATCTCCGTCTGTCTGTCCGTCAGTCTGTCCGTCTGTATGAACGCGTCGGTTTTAGAGACAATAAGAGCTAGAGACATCAAACTTGCAATGTAGGCTCCTGTACACCCTACGCAGATCAAGTTTATTTTAAATTTTGGATACCCCCCTCCCCACAACTACGCTAATGGAAAAAACTCCCACACCCACAAATGTAAGGATACAGTTTTGATTATTATTATACATATTTCTTGTATCAATGTTTATCAGTTGCGTAAATTTCGTTGCGATCGGATTATAAACATCAAAATTATTGAAGAATCTTTTTCCCCTAGTCTCAGAATGCAGAAACTACAGTTTTACCGACTTTGCACACGTTAAGTATTATACGCAGGGAGTTTCGTAGTCGGGCACACCGAACTAAAGTATTCTTACTTGGTTTCGACGTGTGGTTTTCAAGAAGAAACAAAACGCACATAACTTAAGGTTATGGCCAATAATTTAGCTTTGTTATAAAGCAGAGTTGCTAACACAGTGACAGTCAAACTGTTGCTTCTGAGTGCTGAGACGGGGGTTACAGATTCGTCAATAACTTTGATCGACATTGATACAACATATATGTGTACCGAAAATCAAAGCTTTATCTTTAAAATTGTGGCTGTGGAAGTTTTTTGCGATTTACGGAGGGGCGTGGGGGTGCATCCGAAATTTGAAATAAACTTGATCTGCGTATGGTATACAGGAACCTGCATGCCATAGTCTCCGAGATTTGTTTGTTCATACAGACAGACGGACAGACAGACGGACATGGCTAGTTCGTCTCGGCTGTTGATCCTGATCAAGAATATATATAGTTAGTCGGAAATGCCTCCTTCTGCCTGTTACATACATTTGCAGTACTTTATAACTCCCTTTTTCCCATTTTTAATGGGAACAGGGAGTAATAAGGGATATTGAATCAAAAAATATTTTGCTTTAAGTTCCAGCAATTTTTCTATTTTTTCCTTTTTTAATATATTAATAAAACTAGGATGTTGAGTATTATAATGTCTTTTAATATTAAACAATTTACAAATAGAAATAATATATGAACAAATTAAACAGTCCACAAAAACCCGCGCACGAGTCAAAGCGAAGACGCCTGCCGAAGCCACACGACCGTTTGCAGCGGCGTAAACACACTCGCACTGTCGGTTTGCCGGCAGAGGCTGGGCAGAGAAATTTGTTGACTCGCGAGTCGGAGCCGTGGGCAATACTGTTATAAAGATAAGGGTGTGCCATTATTTTTTAAAAATTATTTCGAGCAAGTGGCCGCCGCGGCTGGCTCGAATAAATTCCAGCCGAGAGTCAAAATTTTCGAACACTTTTTGCAGCAATTGGGGCCGTATGTCAGCATACGCGCCGAATATTCTCTTCCAATCTGTCAATCGTCTCGGACTTATCTGAGTAGACATGCGACTTTACATCACCCCATAAAAAACAGTCTAGCGGTGTTAAATCGCACGATCTTGGAGGCCACTCCACAAGCCCACGAGTTTTCTTGAATAAACTGATTGTTTCGTTGGCTGTATGCCATGTAGCACCGTCTTGTTGGAACCTAAGGCCGTCCACATCAACATCCTCCAATTCAGGCACGAAAAAGTCATTATTCATGGTTCTATAGGGTTCCCCATTGACTGTAACATTATGGCCGGTTTAATTTTTGAGGAAATATGGAACAATGATTCCCTATGCCCATAGACACACCAAACAGTGACTTTTTGAGGATGTAACGGCGTCTCAACAATGCACAGTGGTCGCCCCCATAGGCCAAAAATAAAAAAACAGAAGATAATATTACTGTTAAAAACGTGTCAGCACTGTCTCATAACACCTCAAAATTTTTACGACGCGTCACGACGTTTCAAGAGAACTTGTGAAACAATAAATAAAAACAATTAAAAAAAAGATTTGATGAACAATGGAAGTATTTAATATTTTAAATACAGGTATTAACTATTATTTTTAATTATATTCATGTACTAAGATTGTTGTGTCTATTTTTAATAATTAAGGTAATATTTGTCCACTTTTATATAAAATTTGTATGTAAGTTAAAGTTTCACTTAGACTTTTAGTTGTGAAGTTAATCGAAGTTAATGATCAAACTTATAATAAAATATAAACGAATATTTACAGATTATTGGAGAAAATTTCAGCTGCTAGTTTTTGCTGGCCGCTGCGTATGCTTGAAAAGAACAACGTGGTCTCGCCGTTTTCGAGCATTTTTTTCGTTTGTGTAACTATGCTTTTTGTGGCGTCTATCTCTGTCTCTGTCTTCGTCTTCGTCTTCGTGCGTTTTGTTGTGTTGTTTTGTGATTGTCATTTGAGTTCAAATGTTATACAAATTTATAATTTAAATTTATATTATACTTTATTTATTTTATAGGAGCTTTTCACGAATGCGAGTTTAGCCGGATTTGTATATTTAATAAGTGGTGTTCCGAGACAGGTACAAATCCAGTCAAGATTCAAAGTATATATCAATCTTTGAAATTGAAAATAGAGAATGATGGCTACATAATGGGAGCTGAATATTTGGATCAATTAGAAAAACGCGTTAATTACTGTTGCAAGAGAATTGAAATATTTTGGCGTGACTGCAAACGAAATAAAACGATCGTTTTAGACAAGCATTCCGATTGGCTTTCAAAAAATGAATCGTTTTCATTTACGGATTGGCAAGATTGCTGATTTGGATGAGTCTGCTGCTGACTGTTTGCGTTCTGCTGCTGTTGAAGAAAAAATATCACCTGCAAGTGCTAATGAGATTATTTCGCTTATCATGGAAGCGTAAAAACAGTAAAATTTCTACAGAGCTTTTTTGCAGCTATGATAATGTTGTAAAAGAAAAAAAGAAATGTTATCCAAAAAATATTACTGTTAGTGAGGCACATGCAGAAGTGGAGCTTCAAAGTTTATTGGACTACACAACAAAGCGCATTATCGAGTTGCAGGATAATGTAATACATAATGTTGTCGCCGATCCTGTTTGCAACCTAAAACTTATAGGGAAATGGGGTTTTGACGGAAGCTCAGGTTACAGCGAATACAAACAGAAAGTGAAGGACAATATATGGCAGACAGCCACTTGTTTGCGACGTCGTATGTTCCGCTTGTCTTACTAGCAGCTGAAGATTGTTCAAGAATTATATGGAAAAAACCACGACCAGCATCCACACGATATTGTAGACCTGTGCGATTTCAATGTATAAAGGAATCAACTAAATTAAGTATTGAGGAGGAGAAATATTTTAAAGAAAAAATTACGAATCCTGTCAAGACTGAAATAATTGTTGGTGATAAAACTATATATGTTCAGCATATTTTGCAACTCACAATGGTTGATGGCAAAATTTGTAATGCGCTAACACAAACATCATCATCAAAATGCTATATATGCAACGCAGATGAACAATATTGAGAAAAGCCTAGAAAGCGAAGTTCATAAGGATCGATTTGAATTCGGATTGTCACCACTTCATGCATATATAAGATTTTATGAATATTTTATTCATTTTTCATACAGACTTGACATACAAGTCTGGCAAGTTCGAGGCGGCGAAGAAAAAACAAAATTTATTAAAAGAAAAACAAAAATGCAAACAGAATTTCGATTGAAAATGGGATTGATCGTCGATAAGCCGAAGGTTGGTGGATGTGGAACATCGAATGATGGAAACACTGCCAGAAAATTCTTCAATAATCCTGAGCTATCTTCAAAAATTACAGGCCTAGATAAGGACCTTATTGAACGATGTGCAGCAATATTGCAAGCACTAAGTTCTGGGTATAAAATTAATGTTGAGAAATTTAGGACATTTGCACTCCAAATAGCCGTTGATTTGACAAGGACATATTCGTGGTACTACCTTCCGCCTACCGTTCATAAGATTTTAATTCATGGACCATCCATAATTGAAAAAGCTCTGGTGTCGATTGGGGAATTGTCGGAGGAAGCTGCTGAGGCAAGAAATAAGGACATAAAAAAATTTCGTCTGCAGCATGCAAGAAAAACGTCCCGAGAAGCAACAAATGAAGACCTACTCAATCGTCTACTCCTTTCATCGGATCCGTTTAAAACAGGACACCGAAAGTTACCACCTAAAACGAAGTCACTTTTAAATAAATATGTTTTTGATCTTTTAGAATAATACAATAATAGCAAAATTATTATTCTGTCTAAAGTTTTGATATGCTGATTTATAGCAGGGGGTGTAACTTCAATAGTTGGTTGAATATGAACGTTTTGTTTTTTTTTTTGTTTTATTTATTATATTTTTATAGAATTTTGGAAAAAAATTTAAATTTTTATCTACACTAGAAGTATTTTTGGCCGCTCGCTCCATACATGCCCGACCACTGTGCAATGGCTTGTGGATTATCATCACTCTAAATGCGACAATTTTGATTATTAACGTACCGATTGAACTAGAAGTGAGCTTTATTGCTGAACGAAATTTTCTTGTAAAAATCGGGATCGGTGGCCATCTCGTTTTGGGCCCATTCATTGAACGTGCGGCGCTCTTGATGGTCGTTTGGCTTCAATTCTTGCACGATTAATCTTGGGCGATTATGTAGACAGAATATTGGACGCAACGCGACATACGTCACGCGAATCAAACTATTATTTTGGCAATAAATGTTCACCATTTGCAAACGTTGTTCAGGAGTAAGTCTATTCATTATGAAATGACCAAACAAACTGGGAAAAAATCAAGTAACAGTTGTCAAAAAGACCACCTCCGAAAAAATTAGTACCAGATTGAAAGCCACACTTCTAAAAAAAAACACCCTTTGCAAGGAAAAAGCTTATGGGGGCCAAACTCTTGATTCCTGATCCGCATCCACATCATAGTATGCGTGAAATTGAGCGAAACTCTGCATATTTTGGTTGTCCGTGTTCATTTCGTTGGCTGCCGCGAGTCCAAAGAGCTGAACGAAAACAAAACAGAAAACGCACATCTCTCTTAGGAATTGCAGGAAATAACTACATTTACTATGATATTTCGTCTGATTAGTGGTTGGTGATCATTAAATAATTAAAAATATCTATTGCAGTGATTTTCTTTATTTAAAAACAGAAATTAAACCAGGATAAATTTGAAATTAAATGGATATATTATGTTAATAGATATTAAAGTAAATTTTGGAAAAAAAATTTGTTAAAAACCTCATCGGCACTTGATAGATCCCAGTGTTTTGAAATAGCGAAGAGCCACTTTGTGCAGCCGAAGCCATAGATAGTAGCCGATAAAACTTAGAAACTGTGAAGCGGATCCTGAGCAACAAATACTCGTATGAGCAGCAAACGGGCAATAGACGAAATCTTGTACCTGGCACAGACAAAGCAGTTGACTAATAATAGCCAATACCACCTTGGGTCATATGAACAGAGGACAGGCATCGGTCAGGTCAGCACGACGTATTCAACCAATTTGACTTTGGCAAGCGGATATAACGTAAACGCCGAGCACCCAAATGTCTACGCTTAATAATTTGAATAATAATTTTGAAAAATAATATTTAAGTTTAATGTTTAACTTTAAAGAAATGTGCCTAGGATATATACCTGTTAAGACCTACCTTAAAAAATACACAAAACAGAAAACAAAACTTGACACGCTAAATATTATATAGGTTTTCAATACATATATCATAACGTCGACATGACACATGCAATAATATGTAATAAAACTGCTGACCATTATTCATTATACTGCAAGTTATTGTCACAAACTCAAATTCGCTAACTACACAAAATTATACAATACTCTCACACTGCACTTATTTTTAAGCACTTTACCAATTGATTCAGATATAAATACTCGTAAGATCGATCAATAAATCAGTCTTGACAGAACCCCACCAGTGGTAATTCTTCTTTACCCAATCTCTCCGTTGTCTAACTAGTTAATGCATGATATTTGGATAAACATTTTGGTGACCCCGACTCCTTTGTTGTAAACTGGGCGACAACACAGGACACCTAACACATCCTTAGAAGATGACAACCAGGTGACATCGAAGGATTCATACAACATCCTTTGAAGCGATCAATGGATATCAACTAATTGAGTTGTCAACTTGGCGACATAAGCAACGTATATTTTTGCCATGCACAGTCCATCACGCGACATCAGTTGAGATATCAACAAAAATGACAGCTAAAGACCACGCCATGGAGGAGCTGTTAGATGCCAAGGAAGAGATCGGTCAGGATATTCAATGACTGATCACAAACTTCAAGAAGGATTCGGCTGAGAGAAAGTCAAAGCCTGTTGACTTTCAAGGCAAAACGTCAAATAACGAAACCATCCATACTATTGACAGCCAAAGCAACGACAATAAATATGTCGAATATTATAATAACGTCGAGGCTATGGTCAAAAAACTTGCAGCGATTTTGAAAGACGAAATGTATTAATCAGAGCAAGTCTCGAGTAACGGAGTGGAGCAGCAACATAGCAAGCTCTCCATCGAGGATTAAGCACCACCACCATTGAGTATTGGAGTGGAGCACATGGATGACAAATTTGTAAATAAGCCTCAGTCACGAACAATCGATTCGATGGTTACATCTTTAAATCGGACCTTAAAGGAATCGACTGAGAACACTGCAGTTGAGCTCATCAAATCATTATGGGCCTTAACGCAAGAAATGCATTTCTTAATACACGAAGAAATCGATGACCCAAAAAGGGCAAGATACTATGCTAAGGAATTCCGAAAGGCAGAAATGACTGTAAGAAAGGCGTTAGCAATTAAAGTCAGCGCATCATGCGGCAATGACGTAAACCTACCGCGGATCACTATACCAAAATTCGATGGAGATATATTAAAATGGACACAATTTTATGACATGTTTGTACACAAGAAAAATTTGCACACGATCCGAAAAATGTGATATTTAAAAACTTGTTCAATTGGCGAGGCAGAAAGAATGATACGCCACATAGATTTGAAGGAAGAAAACTATGAGCACGCTTTAAGCATCCTTATGATAACCAACATGTATGATACGCCACATAGATTTGAAGGAAGAAAACGTACGAAATTCGAAGAGACATAGCAACAACGGTATTGAACCGAATCTTGCTGCAAAAGGCCATCAACGACAATGTTAAATCCTTTTAGTATTTGTTCACAGCTACAATGGAGTCTCTCGCATTAATTAAGGGACTCGGCCTGGATATCTCAATATGGGCTCCAATACATATAGCAATACTGCGAAACAAGATGGACACTACAAACAAAATGCTCTATTAACAATCATTGGGCAATTCAAAGGAACTTCAGCCATTGGACACCATGCTCCAGTTTATTGATCAAAGAATCCTTGTTTTAGCTTTCGGGAACAAAACACAAGGGAATGCCAAAAGGGAATCAAAGGGAGCTATATGTGCATCTTCATCGACCTCTGGAAAGGCATGTCACTATTGTAAGAAATCAAGTCACTTCCTATTTCGGCGCGACGACTTCCGCGATAAACCAATTGCTGATCGCTTGAATTGGGTGCAACGTCAAAAGCTATGCGTCAACTAATTCAAAAGATACCATATGGTTCATTCGGTTCAGTTATTTCAAATGCAACAAAAAGCACGACACGCTACAGACCCACAACTTCTCGCCACAGCAAAGGTAGCGGTTTAAGGAAACAATTGACAGCAAACTTCGTTAAAGGCACTACTAGATTCTGGATCACAAATAAATGTGATTTCGGAAACACTAGCTTCTTTACTGTCCTTAAAAAGACGCGATACTACATTACGAATTGAAATAATCGGTGAACAGTCCAAAACAATGCGGCTTGAAGCATTTGTTTCACCGCACAAGGTCAATGATCAACCAGCCCAACTTGTAAACAATAAAAGCTGGAACAAGCCCAACAACCTACTGTTGGCGGATCCTCAGTTCAATAAACCGGGAAAAACAGACATGCTGATCGGCGCTGAGCATTACTCTTCATTATTGCGCCCACAACAAAAGAAACTCAAGCCATCTGGTCCTATCATGCAGAAACCCGAGCTTGGGTTATCGCTGGAAAAATTAAGGCATCAGATAAATCAACAGCCATTTGTGCAGTTGCCACCGATGAAGATACGAATGCCACATTGGAACGATTCTGGAAACTCGATAGCTTGGAAGACACTGAGAGGCAATATACGCCAACTGAATTTGAAAGGCATTTTATCCAAAATTTGCGAAGCTCAGCTGATGGCCGGCTTATGGTCAAACTATAACTATAAATTGCAAGAAAACTATGGACCCTTATTCTTGCATGGTCCTCCAAAAAAATGGGATACCCCACTCACAATAGCACCCATTGGTCTGGAAGGCACAAGAAGTAAAATAATCTGAGCCGTGGCACCGTCAACAATGGGAGAAGAGCTTAACAATTGCAAACATAGCCACTCGCTTATATGATGCGCTTTTGGTATAAAAATAGAAGAGGCTAAAATAAAACTCTACATGCTGAAGAATTGCACAATTTGCTAGCGGTATCAAACAGCTACGTCGTCACAATATGGTCTATAAAAGAAGCTCGATTATTTCTCTATCACCACGTTTGGAGAAGAACGTCCTCATTGGCGTTGGAGGTAGATTGGAGCATTCAGAGCTCTCATACCAAGGCAAGCACCCGATACTATTGCCCTACAATGATGAAATTGTGAAAATGGTACTGAAGGAACTTAATGAAAACAAAATGCACAGCGGAGTTCAAGACCTACAAGCCACAGTCAGGCAAAAATGTTGAATACTAATGTATAAAACTATGGCCAGTATATTTAAAAACTGCGTACGATGTACCAGAGCCAGACCCAAAATGATGCAACAAATTATGTGAAACTTACCGACTGAAAGACTCACACAATCACGACCATTCTTCAATACCGGTGTAGACTATTGTGGACCATTCCAGATCCATCATAAGATCCGTGAAAAGAGAACGGACAAAGCCTACACAGCAATATTCTGCTGTTTCACCACCAAGGCAGTGCATTTGGAGAAAGTAAGCGATCTATCGACCAATGAATTCCTTGCCGCTTTCCACCGGTTTTTAAGTCGACGCGGGAAATGCTAAACCATCCATTGCGATACCGCAACCAACTTCGTTGACGCAAACAATCAATTGAAGGAATTGGAAGCGACAATTTACTCCGACTAGGCTCAAGGCACTGGAGCAAGCGACAAGTCATTATAAATTCATACCTCCGCGAGCACCATCCTTTGGTGACGTCTGGGAAGCTGCAGTAAAATCAGAAAAAACGACTTTTCTTTACAACCCCTCGTCAGAAAGCTCTAAAACAAAGTCATGAAAAACGCATATAAACAGACAGACATACAGACGGACATGACTCCGCTGTTGATGCTGATCACGAATTAATAGTTCACTTATTTCTGAGACGTCGCTTTCAATGGGTTACACATTTCGTGACCAAATTACAATACCCTCTGGAAGGGTACACTTTGTCTGCCTATGGTATATATCAACATGTATACCTAGTTTGGTTGCGCTAGCTTCAATCAAAGCCAATACTCTCTTCTTTTTTTTTAAAAAAAAAAAACAATGTAAAAAATTATATAAAATCTATTTTTTTTTTAATTAAAAATTAAGCAAACATTTTATTAGAGCCCGCATCTAAACAACTTTAAACGAACAATAATTACATAGCCGAAGCAACAGAAAACGACAGTGTACGAGGGTGCATGAAGGCGTCCGAGCACGCTAAACAAACGCGCACGTTTTTTACATTCACACTTTTTACACTCCTTTCTCACCTATCCAGTTTGTAGGTCTTGTATTTCATATTTTTGTATTTTTTTTTTTTTTTTTTTTTTTGTATTGTTTTTGCCTGTATTTATTTGTTTGTATCTTTAGTGTATTTCTAACATACTAACTTCTTGATCTGATTGGGCTTTTTCTGGATTTTCCCTAATCCAGGCAACTAATGTTGGATCAATTTTTTTGAGGCTTATTACCCAGATATATTTTTTTATTTTTTTTATTTTATGCTTTTTTTTAATTTAAAATTTTTTTAATTTTAAAAATTATTTTAATAATAATCTTAATAATAATTTTATTTCATTTTTGTAAACTTAAACTTTTTCTATGTCGACTGTTATTAGTCGACATTAAATTAAGTTAAATAAATAAAAAGTTTGGTTGCTCTAGCTTCAAAACTGTGGAAAAAACCTGCGTTCATACAGACGGACGGACAGACGGACGGACTGACATTTCACAAGCCCAATATACTCGTTTTTCTTTTTTTTTTTTTTAAAAATAAAAAAAGAGTATAAAAACGGTGAATGAGGTTTTACTTGTGTGTATTTTCTCTACCATCAAACCTCGGGCACCAAATAAAACAAGTAAGAACGTTGCAGTCGGATGGACCCGACTGCGATATACTCTTTTTTTCGTCTTTTTGCGGAGTCAGAAGTGGGCGTGGCAATTATATTTTTGCTCAATCAATTTAAGTTTGGTTGGGCCCGTTCTACAAGTTTGGGAGAAACAAACTTTGGTCGATTGCAAGGGCGGAGGTGGGCGTGGCAAAATTATTTTTATCCAATCTATTTAATAAGGCAACAGAATTCAACCTGCAAAATTTGGTGATTCTAGCTAAAGGGGTGTGGGAGATACAGACTTTGCTCATTTGTGGGGGCGGAGGTGGGCGTGGCCAAATTTTTTTTTACCAGATCGATCAAGGAAGTGATTAGTAGCCCTTGTGCAAAATTTGGTTACTCTAGCTCTAAAACTGTGGAAGATATAGTTTTTTGCGGTTTGTGGGGGAAGGGGTGGGGGTGGGGGGGAGATCTTGACACTTTGTCTGCCTATGGTATATACCAACATGTATACCAAGTTTGGTTGCTCTAGCTTCAAAACTGTGGAAAAAACCTGCGTTCATACAGATGGACAGACGGACAGACGGACAGACAGACGGACAGACGGACGGACGGACATTTCACAAACCCAATATACTCTTTTTTCCTTTTTTTTCAAAAAAGTTAAAAAAAAAGTATAAAAAGTCATTTTGTCGGTCTGTGTTATAGTCATTTAATTCTAAATGTTCTTTATGATTTCGTCTTTGCGTCTTTTAATATCACGCCTGTCCTCTTCAATTGCTAAAAGACTATATCTTCTTCTTGTTCAACTGGTCATCTGTCATTGTGCTGAGTCTTGCATGGGGCACACATATTATTGATCAGCATCAACAGCCGAGTTGTACTAGCCGAGTTGAGCAAGCCATGTCCGTCTGTCTGTATGAACACGTCGATCTCAGTGACAATAAAAGCTAGAGACACCAAACTTGCAAACTTGGATGCTACAATTTTAAAGATATTGCTAGCTATATTAAAGCTTTTATTTTTGGTACACATATGTATATCGTTTATCAATGTTTATCAGTTGTGTGATCAGGCAATGAGCACCAAAGTTATTGCAGAATTCTTTTGCCCCCGTCTCTGTAGGCAGAAGCAACAGTTTGATATGCACTGGACAACTTAAGTACGCTGCTGGCTTGTGTTACCGCTGAACTGCTTGAAATGCAAGTTGGGAGCAGGGAGTCTCGTAGTCGGGCACACTCGAATAGAGCATTCTAACTTGCTTAATATTATTATAATTATTTCTCTTTTTTGGCGACTGAATTCGGTCGACGTTGAACAAATAAATAATAATAAGAATAATAAAAGGGGCGAAAGTTGAGTCTATGTGCGATTTGCTTCAAGTTCATTTTCAAAGACCTATTTGAAAATTCATTTAAAACTACTTTGCAATTTTCCGGAATGTTCACTCTTCTGGGTGGAAAGTGGGTGGTCATGAGGGCAACATTAATTTTTTGAGCGATTTGCTTCAGACTCATTTTAAAAACCGCTATATACGACAAGTAAGAACGTTGCAGTCGGATGCACCCGACTGCGATATAATCATTTTTAGCCTCTTTGTGGAGTCAGAAGCGGGTGTGGCAATTGTATTTTCTTGACACTTTGTCTGCCTATGGTATATACCAACATGTATACCAAGTTTGGTTGCTCTAGCTTCAAAACTGTGGAAAAAACCTGCGTTCATACAGACGGACGTATGCGGACGGACAGACAGACGGTTATTTCACAAACCCAATATACTCTTTTATTTTTTTTTTTTTGAAAAAAATGAAAAAAGAGTATAAAAATATGGGTAATGTCATCTACGAATTTAAATAATTTCGCCTGAGAAATTTTCGGAAGACTGTTTCATGCAACTTTTCTGACTTACACAAACTTATTTGCAAAGCTCTACAGAACGAAATAATAGCAAGTAAGAACTTAGCATTCGGGTTTTCCCGAATGCGATACCCTCTGTTTTCTGTACGTTTAATAAATTACATTTTTGTAAAGACTACTTATATTTTGGGAAAATGAGATTGGTGTATTTTTTTTTTAGAAAACAAAATAGTTTTTCATACAAAAATTTATTTTTCATCCGATTGTTCCTATGGAAGCTATAAGATAAAGTCGTCCGATTTTGATGACATTTTAACACTATAGGACGATGTTCACTCGCCGTGAAATTACGGCCCGTAATTTCCTTTAAAAAATAACATTCTGCTAAGTTGCGTTAATTAAAAGAAAACTGAATATTCTGGCAACCTTGATCTGCAATGCTTAACAGATTCTGCTAAGTTGCTGTTAATTAACAGAAAAATATGCAATGGTAATGTTTCGATATAACTACCCCTGCAAAACAGCGATCAAAAAATCTGGGTTTATGCTCAAAAAATGCAGAAAAATTCTAGGATTTCAAAACCGGCATCGGAGGCTGACTTTTATGACGAAAAATATAATAAAAATCCAATTTTAGTTGTGCCAATGTTGTCGTTAAAATCGGGAGATTTTTTGTTTAAATAGTTTCCCCGATTTCTTGCTAAAATTGTGCGCAGCGCCTCCAATATAAACAATCCCCGCTACTCTGTTAACTCAAAAAGGCATCGATGCATTATCGACAGGACAGCGCGTGGTGCTAAAAAAAAAAAAATTCTGAGCCTAGTTCTGAGATCCTTGAATTATTCCAAATTTTTAGAGCCCAAAACCAAGTGTTTTGGTGCTTTCTTTCGATTACACTTGAGGTAGCTGTAAGGAAACATTACCGCAATTTTAACAAATATATATTAATACTGGCATTTCGCTTGCCATTAAAAATCTGTGAGCTTTATCACAATTTCCCGCCCGTGTGAGTACATTTTCCTCATTCTGATCCACACGCCCAACTATTTTTTAGACAAACCTTAAAATCTAGGTTTGAAGTAGAAATGGAAACGGGGAGAAAATTCGATCACGTCCAACCCTTCGCGGTTTCTTATTTTGGGAATATGCAGTAATCTCGCCCAACCCCACTTTCCCGTCCCGCCCATCCGCAATTTTTTGCGCCGGTATTTGTCTTATTTTCCGTGCAGAGGGGGGCAAAAAGAAAAAACTAAAACTGAGTGACTAGTTCGCATATAAACAGACAGACAGACGGACATGACTCGGCTGTTGATGCTGACCACTAATATACAATTTTTTCTGAGACGTCTCCTTCAATGCGTTACACATTTCGTGACAAAATTATAATGCCCTCTGCAAGGGTATCAAAAAAGTTGCATTCATCGGTTTTCCGCGAATTTCCAATTTCCCATTAAAAATGGGAAAAAGGGAGTTATAAAGTACTGCAAATATGTGTAACAGACAGAAGAAGTCATTTCCGAATATATAAACTATATATATAAAGTTTATCAGGGTCAACAGCCGAGATGAACTAGCCATGCCCGACTGTCTGTCTGTATGAACACACAGATCTCAGAGACTATTAGAGCTAGAGACACCAAACTTGGTATGCAAATCTTGGCATACGCAGATCAAGTTAATTTCAAATTTCGGATGCACCCTCCCGCACCCACGCCAATCGCAAAAAACTCCCACAGCCACAATTTTAAAGATAAAGTTTTAATTTTTGGTACACATATATGTTGTTTCAATATCGATCAGCTGTGTAAATCGATCGGATAAATAGCACCAAAGTTATGGAAGAATTTATTACCCCCGTCTCAGCAGGCAGAAACAACAGTTTGACAGGAACTGGACACATTAAATGGAAATGCAAGTTGGGTGCAGGGAGTCTCGTAGTCTCGTACTTGTTTTTTTTCATGTTTTAAAAAAAAAAAATTTAAAAAAAGAGTATAAAACAAGTAAGAACACACTAGTTGAGTGTGCCCGACTACGAGACTGCCTGCTCCCAACTTGCATTTCAAGCAGTTCAGCAGCAACACAAGCAAGCAGCGTACTCAACTTGCACAGTGCATGTCAAACTGTTGTTTCTGCCTGCTGAGACAGGGGAAATAAGTTCTTCCATAACTTTGGTGCCATATATCCGATCGTGTTGAAATTTACACATCCGAAAGACATTGATTAAACATACATGTGTACCAAAAATTAAAGATTTATCTTTAAAATTGTGGCTGTGGGAGTCTTTTGCAATTTGAGGGGGTGCGGGGGGTGCATCTTAAATTTGAAATAAACTTGATCTGCGTATGGTATACAGGAACCTACATGCCAAGTTTGGTGTCTCTAGCTCTTGTAGTCTCCGAGATATGTGTGTTCATACGGACAGACGGAAAGACAGAGGGACATGGCTAGTTCGTCTCGGCTGTTGATCCTGATCAAGAATATATATAGTTTATACAGTCGGAAATGCCTCCTTCTGTCTGTTACACACATTTGCAGTACTTTTTCCCATTTTTAATGGGAACAGGGAGTAAAAAGTATATTGGGCTTGTGAAATGATCGCCTGTCCGTCCGTCTGTCCGTATGAACGCAGGTTTTTTCCCACAATTTTGAAGCTAGAGCAACCAAACTTGGTGTACATATTGGTATATACCATAGGCAGACAAAGTGTCAAGATATACCGCCTTACAGCTATTTCTTCCACAGTTAGACAGCTAGAGTAACCAAATTTAGCACAAGGGCTACTTATCACATCCTTGATTGATCTGACGAAAAAAAATTCGGCCACGCCCACCAATACCCCCACAAAAAAAGCAAAGTTTGTATCTCCCACACCCCTTTAGCTAGACTCCCAAAAATGTTGCATGTTGAATTCTGTTGCCCTATTCAATAGATGGGATAACAATAATTTTGCCACACCCACCCCCTCGCTTGCAATCCGGCCCAACCATATTTAAATTGATGGCAAAACTTGAAAAAAAAAATACAGCTGCCACGCACACTTATGACTGACAAAGAAGTGGAAAAAAGATCATATCGCAGTCGGGTGCATCCGACTGCAACGTTCTTACTTGTTTTTAGATGTAGTTCAACATTTCGTGGCCATTTCACGCCGAGTGAACACCGCCCTTATGTATAAACTGTTCTTAAGCTTATGTTAAGTGAGTTTGGTTGAGTTATCTTGAAAAACAAAGAAGTTTTTCAAACAACAACTTATTTTTCAACCGATCGTTCCTATTTCAGCTATATGTTATAGTGGTCCGATCTGGACGATTTTAACACTTTGTCTGGCTATGGCTTATACCAACCAGAGACCGGCAGCAGTGCACCTCAACAACTAGTGCACCGCACACACACCTGTTTTTTTTCATACTCGAGTATTTAACAATCGTACAAAAAACGACCCGGTGTGTATTTTTTAACGTTCTTTTTTGCGTTGCTTTTTATGCGGTGCCGAAAATACTCTTCACAAAATTTCACTTTTTTTCCATTTTGGAAAACAGATTTTAAAAATGTGATTTTAAATTTTTGGAAAATCCGAAAAATTGTTGCACCAAATCTTATTGGGTGTTTCAATTTTAATAAATATAGATAATTGCTAACATAAAACAATTTAATATCCGAGATCTGCGTGAGAAAGAATTGCACAGGTTTGCGCTGCACAATCACCAACACAAATTCGATTCAAGGGCAAGTTCACTATCGCGCGTGCGCTTGTTAACCACCACAAAAAAAAAAACATAAGTTCTTTCAGATCTAATTCGATGGTGATTCGGCAATCCAATCTAGATCAGCGTTGTAATCACGTCACCCAGAAATCTACTGGAGTTAATGCATGCCTAAAATCGTTGTCTTTGTAGCGGGAAGTCACGAAGTGGAAATTGACCACGAACTGGAGAGTCGCATTGCAGAACGACTCATCGGATGCTGAATTCTGGAGACAACTGTTGGCGCTTTGAAATGGACAAATTCCTGTTGATGTTTCGACTGGATTGATGTCATTCAAGCGACCAACTATCCGATGGATTTTTGGAACTCCTTTGATGTTCCAGGAACTCCGTCGCCTAATTTACAGATCAAGGAGCGATCGATCGTAACCATGTTGAGAAATCTTAATCATCCGAAATTGTGCAACGGATCATGGTCAAGAAACAAGGGAAATTACAAAGGAGAAGAAGTCCTTATCCCACGAATTCCGATTATTTCAACAGAACTTCCATTCCAATTCAAGTGGATTTTTTTTAAGAGTTTTGCAAAAGTAGTATTTTATTCCAATAAAATATTAACTAGGGCAGGTAAAAAGCATAGTAGTATATTTGAAATTGAAGCCCTGCGAATTTGTGCTGCCCTAGAAGTCAGCTGACCATTAATCGCAAACTTTGATTGTGTATGCTTTGCAAATAAGAGCACATTTGAAACTGGTGTATTTTGTGGTATTCTTCGAATATTTAAGCAAATTAAAATGGAAAACGAAGTTGAAGGTATTTATAATATAAGTGTTATCACGCAATACTTGTTTTATGTGGTGTGTCTTTGTTTATATGTGTTTTTTTAAAGTGATGTTTTTAGCGATTCTAACCTCTAACTTGTTGGGTTCCGTGAATTTTGGCTAGCAAATAATCGGCAAACCGAAGGCCTTGCTCATTTTGTGCTGCAGCAAAGTCACAGGAAGCCTAACCAATTTCTGTAATAAAGCTGGCTCTTTATACATGGAAAAGTATCCTTGGTACCCAATGTCAACTACGGTACATAAAGTATTTGCTCATGGTGCTCAGATCATAGCCGCATTCTCCCTTCCACTTGGTTGCCTAGCTTAAAATGCGTCGGAAGCCCGAAATATATTTTATAAAAAAGATAGACGTTCACATGCAAGACAAAATAGTCGTATAAATACCATGACAGACGTTTTTTGTCGGGCGCTGGATTCATCAGATCCCCTGGTTTCCAGCATTTATATTCAACAAAGGCTGTTGCAAAATAATCAAGTAAGAACGTTGCAGTCGGGCTCACCCGACAGCGATACACTCTGTTTTCTGTACGTTTATTAAACTAAATTCTTTTAAAGATTACTTATATATAGTGACATATGTACCACTCCCTTACACATACATATATCAACACATAAAATATCAGTACCAAACGAATGCCATAGTATATAAGTCACATACATTAACCATATAAACGTTTAGTACATAAGTGCATAGCAACATCATCAATATAGCAAGCACGCATAGAACATAAGTACAATCCAAATGAACAATAGAAACATAAGCCCTTAAAGTCAAATCAATGTTAACGTAAACAGTCTGACCATGCAGATATAAACATCCGCCGCAAATGTTCCCACAAGCGCGCAAATGTAAACAAATAACATAAATCTTCCCACAAGATCAATTATGCTGACGCAGCTCAAACACTGGCTAATCAAGAGCTTATTAAGAAGAGAATAAGAGTAAAAGTTTGCAAAGAGAAAAAGCTTATATTTAAGCTCACAAAAAGCTTCTAGCCAAGGCTTGATCGGCGATCAAATCATAATCACAAATTGAGGCTTAATTTGCGATCCGAGTAATACGAACGAGATTGTCGGGTACTAATACATAACAACTTGTATAATTATAACTTCACTTAGTTTTTGTTTCAATAAAGATATATTTTTTTCTAATATATGAAACGCGACTACTTTATTGGCGCAGCCGGTAGGATCAAAGTTTTAAAATTTGTGCAAATTTATTTTAACGAGATCCGCAAAAGAACACTACGTGTGAACGTGAAAGTGCTGTATTGACCGCTAAAGAACAATTGTGTTCCAGGTCAAAGTGTTTTCAACACAATAACAGTGCTGTATGAACTGCTAAAGAACAATTGTGTTCCAGGTTTATATAATATCAAAAACCAACAAATAATTAACTTGCAAGTGTTGTGTTGGCCACTAAAGAACAATTGTGTTCCAGGTCAAAGTGTTTTTAACACATTAACATGAATAACTTAATGAATTTAAATCATATATTAGTAAAAACCCGCAAGATAAACCGTATTCCCACAAATATTTTGACCAAAGGTTGATCCGTTGGACAACTTGAAATATTTGTCGTAGTGAACGCAAATCACTACTTATCATCAATTACACCTGGGCATTGCATATCTCTGATCCCTGCAATCAGTAATTGATGTGCATTAAACAAAATCCCGAAAACCCTGACAAACAATTAAATTATAAAGTGCCTAAAAGTGTACAAAAAACTTGAACAATATCAAAGCTGTGAAAAACAACAGCAACAACAATAAAAAATAAAACCAAACAAATCACCGAAGAAACAACCAAAAATGGCCGCCTTAACAGACGCCTTCCTAAGCCAGGCCTTAGGACAAATCAGGCAGGTGCCCGCTTTCACAGGAGAAGTGCAGGAATTTAGTGCATTTATACGGCGCATCGACTACATCCTAATGCTTTATCCAACGGAAGAGCCCCGTCAAAAAATGGTGCTGTTCAGCGCCATTGAAATGCAGATCGCTGGAGAAGCCCAGAAGATACCACACTGGAACGGCGCAAACAATTGGATGCAGCTAAGACCAACACTCATCAGCGAATTCAAAACACAAATACCATGCGAGGAACTACTAAGAAGACTCTACAATACACCATTCAGCGGCAGTATCCGTAAGTTTGTGGAAGATCTAGAATATAAAACATATGTTAGAACAAATAAGCTAACATAAGAAGACAATGCAGTGAATTCTACTCTCTATAATAACGCAATGATAAACACAATAAAAGATGTTATAATGCGCAAACCCCCAGATAGGCTATTCATGACCTTAGCAAGGCATGATATAACTTAAACTACTAAACTTAAACAAATAGCTCAACAAGAAGGAGTCTATGACCTTATAGTGTCCGATAAATACAAAAACATTCAGTCTAAAAATCAAAAGTCCGAAAGTCCGACAACCTCACATCAAGCAAAAACTAATAATGATAGCAATCCCAAGAATAGGAGAAAGTATCAGAATTTCAATAACGAAACAAACCATAATAACAACAATTCAAATTTCAAATCAAATACTGATTCTAACCAACAAATGCATCAAGAGTTCAAACAGAAATTGAACCAAGACAGAATGCAAAATGCTGTTAATAATAAGCAAAACCAAAACTCTTCTAACGCCCCTAATCCATCTGTCAAAAGGCAACGTGAAAGTTCCAGTGGTCAAATGAAAATGGACACTGAAAATTTTCATCAAGCTGCCTCGGATTTAAAGTTCCCAACCAAAACAACCAAATTAGATGTGCAGACCATAAACGGTGTAATACAACTAAAACAAAGTATTTCAAAAGATGAGGAGTTTAATTTTTCAATAAATACTGAGCTCAAAGAGTTCAACGAGTTCAGGCTCGATCATCTAAATGATGAAGAGAGGACACACCTCACAAAGGTCTTATTCGAGCTTAGAGACATTCAGAAAATTTGACTTTTACAAGTACAATAAAGTATGTCATTACAACTAAACACGAAGACCCGGTTTACAAAAAACCATACAAATACCCGCAAAGTTTCGATGCAGAAGTCGAACAGCAAATAAAGGAAATGATACAACAAGGTATCATCCGAAAATCCAAATCTCCTTATTGCTCACCTATTTGGATTGTATCAAAAAAAGGCGATGCTTCAGGAAAAAAGAAATTTCGAATAGTAATTGACTATCGAAATCTTAATGAAATCACCATTAATGACAAATATCCCATACCAGTCATGAATGAAATATTAGACAAATTAGGCAGATGTCAATATTTCACTACCATTGACCTCGCAAAGGGCTTCCATCAAATTCAGATGGAAGAGAAATCCATAGCTAAAACAGCTTTCTCAACAAAAAATGGACATTACGAATACACTCGAATGCCATTTGGGTTAAAAAATGCCCCTGCAACCTTTCAACGTTGCATGAACAATCTCTTAGAAGATTTGATCTACAAAAACTGTTTAGTATACATGGACGACATAATTGTGTACTCCACTTCATTGGAAGAACATATCTTGTCTCTACGTAAAGTATTTACTAAACTAAGAGAAGCAAATCTCAAATTGCAACTTGACAAATGCGAATTCATGAAAAAAGAAACGGAATTCTTTGGTCACATCGTAACAACCGAAGGCATAAAACCTAATCCAATCAAAATCGAAGCAGTGAAAAAATATCCAATACCTAAAACACGCAAACAAATAAAATCATTCCTAGGTCTTTGCGGTTTCTACCGAAAGTTCGTCCCCGACTTTGCTAAAGTAACTAAGCCAATGACCTCAAAATTGAAAAAAGGTGCAAAAATTGACATTAAAAACCCTGAATATATATTAGCATTTGAAAAAATGAAAATGTTAATTATGTCCGATGCGATACTAATCTATCCAAACTTCGAGAAACCATTCTCATTAACCACTGACGCAAGTAATATTGCTATAGGAGCAGTATTATCACAAGATCATAAGCCCATCTGCTATGGCAGCAGAACTTTAAATGAACATGAAATTAATTACTCCGCAATAGAAAAATAACTTTTAGCTATTGTCTGGGCCACTAAACATTTCAGGTCCTACCTTTATGGACGAACATTCGAGATCCTCAGCGATCACAGGCCTTTAGTCTGGCTTAATAACATAAAATAACCAAATATGCAACTTCTAAGATGGCGAATCAAATTAAATGAATTTGATTACCATATTAAATATGTGCCTAGCAAAGAAAATCATGTTGCTGACGCACTATCCCGTATAAAACTAGAAGAAAACTTTCTAGGTGAAAAACCCAGCAGTATAGTAGCAACTATACATAGTGCCAAAGAAGATAATCAAAGTTACATATCCATAACTGAAAGACCCATTAATTACTATGGTAACCAAATAGAATTCATAAGAAGCGATATAAACGAAGTCAAAGCAAAGATATATTTTAATAAAAATTTGATAGAAATTCAATACACAGAAATGACCAATAATCAAGCAAAAGAATTGATAAAAAAATTCATTTGTACAAAGAAAAATGTCATTTACTTCCATAACGAAGCAGATTTCCTTATATTTCAAACTGCTTATGTAGAAATTGTCAGTCCGAACAACATAACTAAAGTTATGCGATCCACCAAGAAACTAGTAGACATACAAACGTATGCAGAATTCAAAGAAATTATAATGAAAACTCATGAAGCGCTTTTACACCCAGGTATAGAAAAACAAGCTTCACTTTTCAAAGAAAAGTACTTTTTCCCAGATTGTCTTAATCTCACCCAAAATATAATCAACGAGTGCGAAGTATGTAACATAGCAAAAACAGAACATAGAAATACCAAACTTCAATTCGAACTAACTCCAGAAGTGTTCAATCCCAGAGACAAATATGTCATAGATTTTTACATGATTGATAACAAACAATTTCTATCTTGCATAGACATTTATTCAAAATACGCTAGCCTAATAGAAGTCAACAGTAGAGATTGGCTTGAAACAAAAAGAGCGTTAATCAGAATTTTTAATGACATAGGAAGCCATTAGCATTCAAAACAGATAAAGATTCAGCTTTCATGAGCAATGCATTGCAATCATGGCTGAAATCAGAAGGTGTAAAAATTAATATAACCACAAGCAAAAATGAAATTTCTTATGTTGAGAGTTTTCATAAAAATTTGAATGAAAAACTAAGAATCATAAACAGTGATGATAATCCCGAAAACAAAATAACCAAATTTGAAACAATCTTGTACACATACAATCACAAAACAAAACATAACACAACAGGTAGAACACCAGCTGATATATTCCTATACGCGGGAACCCCTGCATATAATACACAGTTAAATAAAATGAACAAAATAGAGAAGTTAAATGAAAAACGTAACGAATTCGAAATAGATACCAAGTACTAACAAGCCCCTTTAGTGAAAGCTAAGACAACAAACCCTTTTAAGAAAACAGGTCACTTAGAACAAGTAGACGACAATCATTTTGAAGAAACCAACAGAGGAAGAAAAATAAGTCATTACAAATCCAAATTTAAAAAGAAAAAGAACATAAGTAAACACAATAATTCCAGATCAGCAACCGAATACGAACATTTAGATCAAATAAACTATTTAAAGGAAAAACTTGAAAGAGAAATGAACGGCATAAAAATAGCAAAACGTAGTAAACGCGGTGTTGCAAATTTTATGGGTACAATATACAAATATCTTTTCGGTACTTTAGATCAAGCAGACAAAGAAGAACTAGAACTCAAAATGAATAACTTGTTTGAAAACAGTGTCCAAGTAAACGAACTTAATCTAGTAATAGATGCAATCAATAAAGGAATAGAAGTAACTAACGAGTTAAGCGTTATAGATGAAAACGACCAAAGATTAGCTCTTCTCATATTTAACTTGCAACAATTCACAGAATACATAGAAGACATAGAATTAGGCATGCAGCTCACTAAACTAGGTATATTTAACCCAAAATTATTAAGACACGATGTCAATGCAGTGAAAATTCTAAGCATTAAAACTTCCACATGGTTGAAAACAACTACAAATGAAATACTGATAATTTCCCATATTCCTAGAGAAATCATTAAAACTCAAATTTTCGAAATTATACCATATCCCGATAAAGACAAAGTCATTTTAACAGAATTAATACATGATAAATATTTCATCCAAAACAATCAAGTTTATACAGCAACTTCCAAAGATTTAGTAGTCAATAAATGCATAATAGGAATTTTAAATCAAACAACAACAGAGTGTAGATATATCAAAACTCATATAAATTTTGAAATAAATTTCGCAGAACCCAATATAATCCTAACTTGGAGTTTGCCCAAAACATTGCTAAATCAAAATTGTGTAAACAGGTAGATAATAATAGAAGGAAATAATATTATAAAAGTATTTAACTGTTCAGTACAATTAGAAGAAATATTAATTACAAACACAATGTTAAATTTCGCAGAATCCAATATAATCCTAACTTGGAGTTTGCCCAAAACATTGCTCAATCAAAATTGTGTAAACAGGTAGATAATAATAGAAGGAAATAATATTATAAAAGTATTTAACTGTTCAGTACAATTAGAAGAAATATTAATTACAAACACAATGTTAGATTATACATAAAACATATATGTCAACAATAATGTCACTAAATTATAACCATTATCATACATACAGGCAAAAGAAATAATTAAAGAACACACAAAAAATTATAATTGTCATTTAAAACAGTCGACACAATTTTAAGCGATTTTAGAGAAATTAAAAATTTTAAATATAAGAAATTAAAAATAAATTTGTACTTTAAATTAAAATTAAAATTAAAAAAAATTAAAATTAAAATTAAAATTAAAATTAAAATTAAAATTAAAATTAAAATTAAAATTAAAATTAAAATTAAAATTAAAATTAAAATTAAAATTAAAATTAAAATTAAAAATAAAATTAAAATTAAAATTAAAATTAAAATTAAAATTAAAATTAAAATTAAAATTAAAATTAAAATTAAAATTAAAATTAAAATTAAAATTAAAATTAAAATTAAAATTAAAATTAAAATTAAAATTAAAATTAAAATTAAAATTAAAATTAAAATTAAAATTAAAATTAAAATTAAAATTAAAATTAAAATTAAAATTAAAATTAAAATTAAAATTAAAATTAAAATTAAAATTAAAATTAAAATTAAAATTAAAATTAAAATTAAAATTAAAATTAAAATTAAAATTAAAATTAAAATTAAAATTAAAATTAAAATTAAAATTAAAATTAAAATTAAAATTAAAATTAAAATTAAAATTAAAATTAAAATTAAAATTAAAATTAAAATTAAAATTAAAATTAAAATTAAAATTAAAATTAAAATTAAAATTAAAATTAAAATTAAAATTAAAATTAAAATTAAAATTAAAATTAAAATTAAAATTAAAATTAAAATTAAAATTAAAATTAAAATTAAAATTAAAATTAAAATTAAAATTAAAATTAAAATTAAAATTAAAATTAAAATTAAAATTAAAATTAAAATTAAAATTAAAATTAAAATTAAAATTAAAATTAAAATTAAAATTAAAATTAAAATTAAAATTAAAATTAAAATTAAAATTAAAATTAAAATTAAAATTAAAATTAAAATTAAAATTAAAATTAAAATTAAAATTAAAATTAAAATTAAAATTAAAATTAAAATTAAAATTAAAATTAAAATTAAAATTAAAATTAAAATTAAAATTAAAATTAAAATTAAAATTAAAATTAAAATTAAAATTAAAATTAAAATTAAAATTAAAATTAAAATTAAAATTAAAATTAAAATTAAAATTAAAATTAAAATTAAAATTAAAATTAAAATTAAAATTAAAATTAAAATTAAAATTAAAATTAAAATTAAAATTAAAATTAAAATTAAAATTAAAATTAAAATTAAAATTAAAATTAAAATTAAAATTAAAATTAAAATTAAAATTAAAATTAAAATTAAAATTAAAAGTCTATTATAATCAGCACAAAGTACTCGAAAAGGTTCATGCAAGGCATAGTTTCAAGTACAACGAGAAAGATTAAGTGGAACAAAGTTACGGGTGGGTCGAGAAGGAACTGAAAAATGTATTTGGCTCATCAACATAGAGGAGTCGATTTCACCATTTAGTAATCCAATTACAAACATTACACCAAGCATAATACGACGATTAGTTAAAGAGGGGAGGTTAATCAATAGGAGTCTACTAGCGTAAGGAGGTAGGTCAATGCCTGAAACCCAGTTGAAACCTCGCAAAGCGAATAGCAAAAGCTTCTTTTGAACAGATTCTACTCTGATCTGGTGAATTGGGTATTGAGAAGCCCAAACACAAGACCCATATTCTAGAATTGGACGAACAAGAGCGGTATAGAGTGTTTTAGTTGTATAAGGATCATCAAATTCTTTGGCCAACCGTTTGATAAGCCCAAGAACTTGAATAGCCTTATTAACTGTCACTTTAATATGAGAATCGAATTTTAACTTATGGTCAAGAAGTAAACCTAAATCCTTCACTTCAGTTGTCCTTTCGAACGGCACCCTGTCAAGCGTGTAGCTATTAAGCTGAGGTAAGCTTCGATAAAATGACATTATCTTACACTTAGAGCTGTTCAGCTGAAGCAAATTAACTTCACACCAAGAGAAAAAATAATCAAGATCGGCCTGTAGTAAAAAACAAGAGGACAAGTCATTATACGTTAAGTATAGCTTCACATCATCAGCATACATCAGTATATGAGAGTGTGATATGATGGAGGGAAGGTCATTAATAAAAAGATTAAAAAGCAAAGGACCTAGATGACTACCTTGGGGAACGCCAGAAGTGACCAGGACAGGAGTAGATAGAGAAGTTTTGAAAATAACTTTTTGGGTCCTATTATTTAAATAGTTAGAAATCCAAGAAAGAAGGTTGGGAGGAAATCAGATAAGTTGGAGTTTCTGAAGCAAGAAATAGTGGTTAACAGAATCAAATGCCTTAGTGAAGTCAGTGTAAATTGTATCAGTTTGCATTTTCCTCTGAAATCCTTTAATAACAAAAGAAGTGAATTCAAGTAGGTTAGTAGTGGTAGAACGACGCTTAACAAAACCATGCTGGGAAGGACAAATGATAGAGCTACATAAATGTTGCAACTGAGATGTTATAATTTTCTCTAACAACTTAGGAATTGCAGACAATTTGCAAAAACCTCTATAATTTTTAACATCTGACTTTGAACCATGCTTATGAAGAGGAATGATAAAGGATTCCTTCCAAAAAACAGGAAAAGAGCAGGAGTCAACAGATAGTGAAAATAATTTAATTTAATAATAATACATTTCAAATTGTAACTTTAACAATACTTATTACTATTATAATTATCATCATATTTTATTTGATTTATAAATATAAAGGCATTCCAAACAAAATAATGTTAAAATATAAAACACAAAAACATCCACAAAATATTGTAAACCATTCCGAAAACACATATTGTGCAAAAAAAGAAAATATTGTAAAACCATCACAAATAGATGAAATTGTCTCAGAACATAAATCATCTTTATACCCTAAAATGTCCGCCTGAGGACAGGCTAATTTTTTAAGGGTGGGGAAGTGACATGTGTACCACTCCCTTACACATACATATATCAACACATAAAATATCAGTACCAAACGAATGCCATAGTATATAAGTCACATACATTAACCATATAAACGTTTAGTACATAAGTGCATAGCAACATCATCAATATATCATGCACGCATAGAACATAAGTACAATCCACATGAACAATAGAAACATAAGCCCTTAAAGTCAAATCAATGTTAACGTAAACAGTCTGACCATCCAGATATAAACATCCGCCGCAAATGTTCCCACAAGCGCGCAAATGTAAACAAATAACATAAATCTTCCCACAAGATCAATTATGCTGACGCAGCTCAAACACTGGCTAATCAAGAGCTTATTAAGAAGAGAATAAGAGTAAAAGTTTGCAAAGAGAAAAAGCTTATATTTAAGCTCACAAAAAGCTTCTAGCCAAGGCTTGATCGGCGATCAAATCATAATCACAAATTGAGGCTTAATTTGCGATCCGAGTAATACGAACGAGATTGTCGGGTACTAATACATAACAACTTGTATAATTATAACTTCACTTAGTTTTTGTTTCAATAAAGATATACTTTTTTCTAATATATGAAACGCGACTACTTTATTGGCGCAGCCGGTAGGATCAAAGTTTTAAAATTTGTGCAAATTTATTTTAACGAGATCCGCAAAAGAACACTACGTGTGAACGTGAAAGTGCTGTATTGACCGCTAAAGAACAATTGTGTTCCAGGTCAAAGTGTTTTCAACACAATAACAGTGCTGTATGAACTGCTAAAGAACAATTGTGTTCCAGGTTTATATAATATCAAAAACCAACAAATAATTAACTTGCAAGTGTTGTGTTGGCCACTAAAGAACAATTGTGTTCCAGGTCAAAGTGTTTTTAACACATTAACATGAATAACTTAATGAATTTAAATCATATATTAGTAAAAACCCGCAAGATAAACCGTATTCCCACAAATATTTTGACCAAAGGTTGATCCGTTGGACAACTTGAAATATTTGTCGTAGTGAACGCAAATCACTACTTATCATCAATTACACCTGGGCATTGCATATCTCTGATCCCTGCAATCAGTAATTGATGTGCATTAAACAAAATCCCGAAAACCCTGACAAACAATTAAATTATAAAGTGCCTAAAAGTGTACAAAAAACTTGAACAATATCAAAGCTGTGAAAAACAACAGCAACAACAATAAAAAATAAAACCAAACAAATCACCGAAGAAACAACCAAAAATGGCCGCCTTAACAGACGCCTTCCTAAGCCAGGCCTTAGGACAAATCAGGCAGGTGCCCGCTTTCACAGGAGAAGTGCAGGAATTAAGTGCATTTATACGGCGCATCGACTACATCCTAATGCTTTATCCAACGGAAGAGCCCCGTCAAAAAATGGTGCTGTTCAGCGCCATTGAAATGCAGATCGCTGGAGAAGCCCAGAAGATACCACACAGGAACGGCGCAAACAATTGGATGCAGCTAAGACCAACACTCATCAGCGAATTCAAAACACAAATACCATGCGAGGAACTACTAAGAAGACTCTACAATACACCATTCAGCGGCAGTATCCGTAAGTTTGTGGAAGATCTAGAATATAAAACATATGTTAGAACAAATAAGCTAACATAAGAAGACAATGCAGTGAATTCTACTCTCTATAATAACGCAATGATAAACACAATAAAAGATGTTATAATGCGCAAACCCCCAGATAGGCTATTCATGACCTTAGCAAGGCATGATATAACTTAAACTACTAAACTTAAACAAATAGCTCAACAAGAAGGAGTCTATGACCTTATAGTGTCCGATAAATACAAAAACAGTCAGTCTAAAAATCAAAAGTCCGAAAGTCCGACAACCTCACATCAAGCAAAAACTAATAATGATAGCAATCCCAAGAATAGGAGAAAGTATCAGAATTTCAATAACGAAACAAACCATAATAACAACAATTCAAATTTCAAATCAAATATTGATTCTAACCAACAAATGCATCAAGAGTTCAAACAGAAATTGAACCAAGACAGAATGCAAAATGCTGTTAATAATAAGCAAAACCAAAACTCTTCTAACGCCCCTAATCCATCTGTCAAAAGGCAACGTGAAAGTTCCAGTGGTCAAATGAAAATGGACACTGAAAATTTTCATCAAGCTGCCTCGGATTTAAAGTTCCCAACCAAAACAACCAAATTAGATGTGCAGACCATAAACGGTGTAATACAACTAAAACAAAGTATTTCAAAAGATGAGGAATTTAATTTTTCAATAAATACTGAGCTCAAAGAGTTCAACGAGTTCAGGCTCGATCATCTAAATGATGAAGAGAGGACACACCTCACAAAGGTCTTATTCGAGCTTAGAGACATTCAGAAAATTTGACTTTTACAAGTACAATAAAGTATGTCATTACAACTAAACACGAAGACCCGGTTTACAAAAAACCATACAAATACCCGCAAAGTTTCGATGCAGAAGTCGAACAGCAAATAAAGGAAATGATACAACAAGGTATCATCCGAAAATCCAAATCTCCTTATTGCTCACCTATTTGGATTGTATCAAAAAAAGGCGATGCATCAGGAAAAAAGAAATTTCGAATAGTAATTGACTATCGAAATCTTAATGAAATCACCATTAATGACAAATATCCCATACCAGTCATGAATGAAATATTAGACAAATTAGGCAGATGTCAATATTTCACTACCATTGACCTCGCAAAGGGCTTCCATCAAATTCAGATGGAAGAGAAATCCATAGCTAAAACAGCTTTCTCAACAAAAAATGGACATTACGAATACACTCGAATGCCATTTGGGTTAAAAAATGCCCCTGCAACCTTTCAACGTTGCATGAACAATCTCTTAGAAGATTTGATCTACAAAAACTGTTTAGTATACATGGACGACATAATTGTGTACTCCACTTCATTGGAAGAACATATCTTGTCTCTACGTAAAGTATTTACTAAACTAAGAGAAGCAAATCTCAAATTGCAACTTGACAAATGCGAATTCATGAAAAAAGAAACGGAATTCTTTGGTCACATCGTAACAACCGAAGGCATAAAACCTAATCCAATCAAAATCGAAGCAGTGAAAAAATATCCAATACCTAAAACACGCAAACAAATAAAATCATTCCTAGGTCTTTGCGGTTTCTACCGAAAGTTCGTCCCCGACTTTGCTAAAGTAACTAAGCCAATGACCTCAAAATTGAAAAAAGGTGCAAAAATTGACATTAAAAACCCTAAATATATATTAGCATTTGAAAAAATGAAAATGTTAATTATGTCCGATGCGATACTAATCTATCCAAACTTCGAGAAACCATTCTCATTAACCACTGACGCAAGTAATATTGCTATAGGAGCAGTATTATCACAAGATCATAAGCCCATCTGCTATGGCAGCAGAACTTTAAATGAACATGAAATTAATTACTCCGCAATAGAAAAATAACTTTTAGCTATTGTCTGGGCCACTAAACATTTCAGGTCCTACCTTTATGGACGAACATTCGAGATCCTCAGCGATCACAGGCCTTTAGTCTGGCTTAATAACATAAAATAACCAAATATGCAACTTCTAAGATGGCGAATCAAATTAAATGAATTTGATTACCATATTAAATATGTGCCTGGCAAAGAAAATCATGTTGCTGACGCACTATCCCGTATAAAACTGGAAGAAAACTTTCTAGGTGAAAAACCCAGCAGTATAGTAGCAACTATACATAGTGCCAAAGAAGATAATCAAAGTTACATATCCATAACTGAAAGACCCATTAATTACTATGGTAACCAAATAGAATTCATAAGAAGCGATATAAACGAAGTCAAAGCAAAGATATATTTTAATAAAAATTTGATAGAAATTCAATACACAGAAATGACCAATAATCAAGCAAAAGAATTGATAAAAAAATTCATTTGTACAAAGAAAAATGTCATTTACTTCCATAACGAAGCAGATTTCCTTATATTTCAAACTGCTTATGTAGAAATTGTCAGTCCGAACAACATAACTAAAGTTATGCGATCCACCAAGAAACTAGTAGACATACAAACGTATGCAGAATTCAAAGAAATTATAATGAAAACTCATGAAGCGCTTTTACACCCAGGTATAGAAAAACAAGCTTCACTTTTCAAAGAAAAGTACTATTTCCCAGATTGTCTTAATCTCACCCAAAATATAATCAACGAGTGCGAAGTATGTAACATAGCAAAAACAGAACATAGAAATACCAAACTTCAATTCGAACTAACTCCAGAAGTGTTCAATCCCAGAGACAAATATGTCATAGATTTTTACATGATTGATTACAAACAATTTCTATCTTGCATAGACATTTATTCAAAATACGCTAGCCTAATAGAAGTCAACAGTAGAGATTGGCTTGAAACAAAAAGAGCGTTAATCAGAATTTTTAATGACATAGGAAGCCATTAGCATTCAAAACAGATAAAGATTCAGCTTTCATGAGCAATGCATTGCAATCATGGCTGAAATCAGAAGGTGTAAAAATTAATATAACCACAAGCAAAAATGAAATTTCTTATGTTGAGAGTTTTCATAAAAATTTGAATGAAAAACTAAGAATCATAAACAGTGATGATAATCCCGAAAACAAAATAACCAAATTTGAAACAATCTTGTACACATACAATCACAAAACAAAACATAACACAACAGGTAGAACACCAGCTGATATATTCCTATACGCGGGAACCCCTGCATATAATACACAGTTAAATAAAATGAACAAAATAGATAAGTTAAATGAAAAACGTAACGAATTCGAAATAGATACCAAGTACAAACAAGCCCCTTTAGTGAAAGCTAAGACAACAAACCCTTTTAAGAAAACAGGTCACTTAGAACAAGTAGACGACAATCATTTTGAAGAAACCAACAGAGGAAGAAAAATAAGTCATTACAAATCCAAATTTAAAAAGAAAAAGAACATAAGTAAATACAATAATTCCAGATCAGCAACCGATGGTCAACCGAGCCAAGAGAGCCCAACTTAAATATACATCATTCATAATAAATTTTATTATAATATATCTTGTCCGAAGCATAAAATACCAAAGTTTAGAGGTCAACCCCATTCAAGCCAGGAATGGCTATCTTATCTTTAAGTCAGGAACAATGGACCTACCAATAAACTATGAATACCATTATTTGTCGGTTAATATAACCAAAACAGAACAAACATATAACAATTTAATAAAACAAGCCCAAGAATACGAACATTTAGATCAAATAAACTATTTAAAGGAAAAACTTGAAAGAGAAATGAACGGCATAAAAATAGCAAAACGTAGTAAACGCGGTGTTGCAAATTTTATGGGTACAATATACAAATATCTTTTCGGTACTTTAGATCAAGCAGACAAAGAAGAACTAGAACTCAAAATGAATAACTTGTTTGAAAACAGTGTCCAAGTAAACGAACTTAATCTAGTAATAGATGCAATCAATAAAGGAATAGAAGTAACTAACGAGTTAAGCGTTATAGATGAAAACGACCAAAGATTAGCTCTTCTCATATTTAACTTGCAACAATTCACAGAATACATAGAAGACATAGAATTAGGCATGCAGCTCACTAAACTAGGTATATTTAACCCAAAATTATTAAGACACGATGTCAATGCAGTGAAAATTCTAAGCATTAAAACTTCCACATGGTTGAAAACAACTACAAATGAAATACTGATAATTTCCCATATTCCTAGAGAAATCATTAAAACTCAAATTTTCGAAATTATACCATATCCCGATAAAGACAAAGTCATTTTAACAGAATTAATACATGATAAATATTTCATCCAAAACAATCAAGTTTATACAGCAACTTCCAAAGATTTAGTAGTCAATAAATGCATAATAGGAATTTTAAATCAAACAACAACAGAGTGTAGATATATCAAAACTCATATAAATTTTGAAATAAATTTCGCAGAACCCAATATAATCCTAACTTGGAGTTTGCCCAAAACATTGCTAAATCAAAATTGTGTAAACAGGTAGATAATAATAGAAGGAAATAATATTATAAAAGTATTTAACTGTTCAGTACAATTAGAAGAAATATTAATTACAAACACAATGTTAAATTTCGCAGAATCCAATATAATCCTAACTTGGAGTTTGCCCAAAACATTGCTCAATCAAAATTGTGTAAACAGGTAGATAATAATAGAAGGAAATAATATTATAAAAGTATTTAACTGTTCAGTACAATTAGAAGAAATATTAATTACAAACACAATGTTAGATTATACATAAAACATATATGTCAACAATAATGTCACTAAATTATAACCATTATCATACATACAGGCAAAAGAAATAATTAAAGAACACACAAAAAATTATAATTGTCATTTAAAACAGTCGACACAATTTTAAGCGATTTTAGAGAAATTAAAAATTTTAAATATAAGAAATTAAAAATAAATTTGTACTTTAAATTAAAATTAAAATTAAAAAAAATTAAAATTAAAATTAAAATTAAAATTAAAATTAAAATTAAAATTAAAATTAAAATTAAAATTAAAATTAAAATTAAAATTAAAATTAAAATTAAAATTAAAATTAAAATTAAAATTAAAATTAAAATTAAAATAAAATTAAAATTAAAATTAAAATTAAAATTAAAATTAAAATTAAAATTAAAATTAAAATTAAAATTAAAATTAAAATTAAAATTAAAATTAAAATTAAAATTAAAATTAAAATTAAAATTAAAATTAAAATTAAAATTAAAATTAAAATTAAAATTAAAATTAAAATTAAAATTAAAATTAAAATTAAAATTAAAATTAAAATTAAAATTAAAATTAAAATTAAAATTAAAATTAAAATTAAAATTAAAATTAAAATTAAAATTAAAATTAAAATTAAAATTAAAATTAAAATTAAAATTAAAATTAAAATTAAAATTAAAATTAAAATTAAAATTAAAATTAAAATTAAAATTAAAATTAAAATTAAAATTAAAATTAAAATTAAAATTAAAATTAAAATTAAAATTAAAATTAAAATTAAAATTAAAATTAAAATATAAAGTCTAATATAAAGTCTATTATAATCAGCACAAAGTACTCGAAAAGGTTCATGCAAGGCATAGTTTCAAGTACAACGAGAAAGATTAAGTGGAACAAAGTTACGGGTGGGTCGAGAAGGAACTGAAAAATGTATTTGGCTCATCAACATAGAGGAGTCGATTTCACCATTTAGTAATCTAATTACAAACATTACACCAAGCATAACACGACGATTAGTTAAAGAGGGGAGGTTAATCAATAGGAGTCTACTAGCGTAAGGAGGTAGGTCAATGCCTGAAACCCAGTTGAAACCTCGCAAAGCGAATAGCAAAAGCTTCTTTTGAACAGATTCTACTCTGATCTGGTGAATTGGGTATTGAGAAGCCCAAACACAAGACCCATATTCTAGAATTGGACGAACAAGAGCGGTATAGAGTGTTTTAGTTGTATAAGGATCATCAAATTCTTTGGCCAACCGTTTGATAAGCCCAAGAACTTGAATAGCCTTATTAACTGTCACTTTAATATGAGAATCGAATTTTAACTTATGGTCAAGAAGTAAACCTAAATCCTTCACTTCAGTTGTCCTTTCGAACGGCACCCTGTCAAGCGTGTAGCTATTAAGCTGAGGTAAGCTTCGATAAAATGACATTATCTTACACTTAGAGCTGTTCAGCTGAAGCAAATTAACTTCACACCAAGAGAAAAAATAATCAAGATCGGCCTGTAGTAAAAAACAAGAGGACAAGTCATTATACGTTAAGTATAGCTTCACATCATCAGCATACATCAGTATATGAGAGTGTGATATGATGGAGGGAAGGTCATTAATAAAAAGATTAAAAAGCAAAGGACCTAGATGACTACCTTGGGGAACGCCAGAAGTGACCAGGACAGGAGTAGATAGAGAAGTTTTGAAAATAACTTTTTGGGTCCTATTATTTAAATAGTTAGAAATCCAAGAAAGAAGGTTGGGAGGAAATCAGATAAGTTGGAGTTTCTGAAGCAAGAAATAGTGGTTAACAGAATCAAATGCCTTAGTGAAGTCAGTGTAAATTGTATCAGTTTGCATTTTCCTCTGAAATCCTTTAATAACAAAAGAAGTGAATTCAAGTAGGTTAGTAGTGGTAGAACGACGCTTAACAAAACCATGCTGGGAAGGACAAATGATAGAGCTACATAAATGTTGCAACTGAGATGCTATAATTTTCTCTAACAACTTAGGAATTGCAGACAATTTGCAAAAACCTCTATAATTTTTAACATCTGACTTTGAACCATGCTTATGAAGAGGAATGATAAAGGATTCCTTCCAAAAAACAGGAACAGAGCAGGAGTCAACAGATAGTGAAAATAATTTAATTTAATAATAATACATTTCAAATTGTAACTTTAACAATACTTATTACTATTATAATTATCATCATATTTTATTTGATTTATAAATATAAAGGCATTCCAAACAAAATGATGTTAAAATATAAAACACAAAAACATCCACAAAATATTGTAAACCATTCCGAAAACACATATTGTGCAAAAAAAGAAAATATTGTAAAACCATCACAAATAGATGAAATTGTCTCAGAACATAAATCATCTTTATACCCTAAAATGTCCGCCTGAGGACAGGCTAATTTTTTAAGGATGGGGAAGTGACATGTGTACCAGTCCCTTACACATACATATATCAACACATAAAATATCAGTACCAAACGAATGCCATAGTATATAAGTCACATACATTAACCATATAAACGTTTAGTACATAAGTGCATAGCACCATCATCAATATATCATGCACGCATAGAACATAAGTACAATCCACATGAAAAATACAAACATAAGCCCTTAAAGTCAAATCAATGTTAACGTAAACAGTCTGACCATCCAGATATAAACATCCGCCGCAAATGTTCCCACAAGCGCGCAAATGTAAACAAGTAACATAAATCTTCCCACAAGATCAATTATGCTGACGCAGCTCAAACACTGGCTAATCAAGAGCTTATTAAGAAGAGAATAAGAGTAAAAGTTTGCAAAGAGAAAAAGCTTATATTTAAGCTCACAAAAAGCTTCTAGCCAAGGCTTGATCGGCGATCAAATCATAATCACAAATTGAGGCTTAATTTGCGATCCGAGTAATACGAACGAGATTGTCGGGTACTAATACATAACAACTTGTATAATTATAACTTCACTTAGTTTTTGTTTCAATAAAGATATATTTTTTTCTAATATATGAAACGCGACTACTTTATTATATATATATGCTACGAACTATAAAATTGAATTTTTAAATTTACTGGGGCGGGGGTGGGCATGTCAAAATTTTTTTTCACCAAACTATCGATGAGATAAAAAGTATTCATACTGCAAAATTTGGTGTTTCTAGCTATAAGGGTGTAGGAGAAACAGATTTTTCTCATTTGCAGGGGCGGTAGTGGGCGTGGCATGTTTTTTTTTCGAGGGTGTGGTCACTAGTCCTAATGCCAAATTTGGTGACTCTAGCTGCAAAACTGCAGAAGATTTAGGTTTTTGCGGTTTGTGGGGGACGGGATGGGGGTTGGGTGGGGGGAAATTTTGACACTTTGTCTGCCTATGGTATATACCAACATGCATACCAAGTTTGGTTGCTCTAGCTTCAAAACTGTGGAAAAAAACTGCGTTCATACGGACAGACAGACGGACGGACGGACATTTCACAAACTCAATATACTCTTTTTTTCCATTTTGGAAAACAGAGTATAAAAACACACTTATCCAGCAAAAGTTATAGAGCTTTTAAGACCTCCAAATGTAAATTTCTTATTTGATAGTGTCAATGCAGATGATGACGATAAGGAAGATGAATTGGACACATCTGAATGTATCGATATATATTCTTTCGATTTAGATGTGGAAAATGATTAACAAAATAATAAAAAATATTATTCAAAAAAAGCCTTACTAAAAGAAATAACATGTATATTAATTGATGTTAAGGGGTGGGAGAGATGAATTGTCAGATTGTTTATTCAAAAAGTTATATATACGTTCAAGTTTTGTAGGATATATGTACCGGATTTAAATATACTCGAATTTATAGTTTTTAAGGACATTAACTTATATGGGGCGGCGTAGAGGGTGTGGTCCAATCGGAGTTAACTTTTTCTCAGGCTTAACATATACTATGACAATATTGCCTACCAAGTTTCAGATCTGTAACTAAATTTTTTGAATTTCTGCCAACATTTTTGACATTTGGACCAGTGGGCAATCGTTGGAAGTCTGTGGAAGTAATCTAGAACTTCCCTGTTTTTCACACGGACAGCTATACGTTGCCGTCATCGTTGTTTGTGGATGCGGTGGAAAACAAATTGAAAAACATTGCTTATCATATCGCTCTACGTAATTTTACGTAATCATATCTAATTTTGATTCTATTCAAGAAGATTTTTAATGTGGGTGAGTCGAAATTAGTAAGTTATGTTTGTCCTCGACACACAGCACATCTTAAAACTAACTAAAAGTAGTTTGCGCAGATATTCTGATCAGATATTCTGCAAAATATGAACAATATCATTTATTTTTAAAAATAAAATTTGTTTTTCAATTGATTCTTCCTATAGCAGTTTAGTCAACATTTGAAGAATGTGCTTTGATTAAGATATAATGAGTTTAGATGAGGTACATGTTTTGTAAAACACAAAAGTTTTTCATACAGAAACTTACTTTCAACCGATCGTTCCTATGGCAGCTATAGGACATAGAAGTCCGATTTCGATGAAATTCCGTCGTCATGTATAAACTGTCTTTAAACTTAGGTTAAGTGAGTTTGGTTGAGTTATCTTGAAAAACCAAAAAAGGTTTTCATACAAAAACTTATGTTTCAACCGATCGTTCCAATGGCAGCTATATGTTATAATTTTCCGATCTGGCCAATTCAACTTTGGGTACTACCTGCAATAAGAAGCATCTGTGGCAAGTTTGATCAAGATAGCTCTTAAACAAAGTCCTGAAAAACGCATTTAAACAGGCAGACAGACAGATGGACATGACTCGGCTGTTGATACTGATCACGAATATACAATTTTTTCTGAGACGTCTCCTTCAATGCGTTACACATTTCGTGACAAAATTATAAAATCCTCTGCAAGGGTATAATGAACAGCAGTTCAGTGCAGTAATTACGTGCGTGAAAAATGCTTATTGTGAATGCAAATGGACTTACCGCAAAATTACTGCATGTGACTCTAAAACGCATAATGCGAACGCAGCCTTAAGGTCTGCCGGCTTTTACCCGACGTACAAAGTCTATTGGTTTTTGAGACCAAAACCGGATCAAGTATTAGTTAATTTTTGGCTTGAATATTGGTGGGGACTAGATTTTTAATTCTTTTAGAAGGGATTTTTTTTTATTTCTTTATCTCTTGAAAAAAATTGTTACCCATAATTTTGACTACGTTATAAGCCCGTATAAGTTGCTTTTCTAAATCCATGAGCGATATTTTAATTGTTATGATTTTACGTAAGGACAAAAGCGTTCATTGTTCATATTGTCTCATTTACAGCGTTTTTATAAAAAAGTTATATTTACCTGAACAATAATTTGCTGGGTTGAAATGCCACAATTATAAGACACATTAAAAGCCATAATCGGTCAGTCCATTCTACATTCGGGTTATTAGTCGTTTGTCGTATGCATTGAACAAATATTTCATCTCGTAGTTCTTCTCTTTCAATTCCCAATCCTATAATATATTGAATGTTCTGGAGTTCCCGCTCTGCATTGTGATCAGCACGCATATATTTACACAACTCCTAAAAATATGAAATGTAAATCGAAAATAAGTTAAGAAACGAGTTAGATATAAAAATTAGACCGGCTCAATTGCTTTTTGGAAAAATCGTAGGTAAACATTTACTGTTCTATGGTTAATTCTGAGATACTTTGCCCAAGAAACCATATGTCATATATCTCTTATTTTTATAAAGAAGGTTTTAACTTGTGTTTTGCTGAAATATTTGGCAATACAATAAATAAAATTATGGGCAGTAAAGAAAAGGATAGACTTAAAGAACTATTCTAACCTAGGTTATCTGTTTGTTCACTACGACTACGAGACTCCCTGCTTCCAACTTGCATTTCAAGCAGTTCAGCGATAACACATTTGTATACTTTTTTTAATAGGAGGTGACATTCTTTAATATTCAAGCGGCAAAATCAACGCGCAGCGTTCAACTCACAAATTAGTTCTAATTCTTAGATTCATACTCAAGCGTCTCAGCAAACAAGGGAATTCAAGAGAGTGAATGAGAGCTTTTTGAGTGTGAATATATATTTATATATATATATATATATATATATTGAGCATGAGTGCAACTGCATGCGTTCTCATCTGTACAGTGAGAGAAAATACATCTGTGTAGCTTATTCTAACGTTTTTTAAAAAATGTTTTTTGTTGGCGACCTTTGTACGTTTTAAATAGAGGAGTTTAGCTGGCTTGAGGTCACTGTTTAGTTAAAAACAATAGTTTTTGTTTTTTCACCAATATATTTCGGTTAAACTTCGATAACCGTCTTCAGGGCATAGATTTTTTCACGTCCGCTCTGTGTGGCGTGGAGTTGTCAACTGATGGTTTTTTAATTAGAGGGTTTTTTGACCCAACATCACGGCCCCATTGAAAGTATGAGAAAGACTTTCAAGAGACAGGTAACAAAGCCAGTTTATGTACGGGTCGTCGATAGACGCATTTAGCGGTGCGCACGTCAGCGACACGCACGCGTTGGTCCTTGCCTGGAATGGCTGATTCGATGCGACCCAGCTGCCAGCGTTGCGGTGGCAGATTATCCTCATGAATGATGACCATGTCGGCCACCGATAGATTGGTAGTGGCCTTGGTCCAGTTGGTGCGCATATGCAGCTCGTTTATGTATTCGATGTAATGACGAGGAAGTGTCCCGGTGTGAGGGCAGCAAGATAGTTCGGGTCCGATGAGAGTGGTGAAAGAGGACGAGAGTTTAATATTGCCTGAACATCGGCGGTGGCAGTAGTGAGCTCTTTAAATGTCAGTCCAGTATTGTTCAACGTTCGATTGAGCAACCCCTTGACGCTTTTGACGGCCGCCTCCCATAAACCGCCAAAATGGTGTGCCCTAGGAGGGATAAAATGAAAGTTTATAAATTCGTTGCGACAGAAGTTGGTGATTGAGCGAATTGTTTCGTCTTTAAACAGAAACGCCTTGAGTGCCTCTAACTTGTTTTTGGTGCCTGTGAAATTTGTGGCATTATCACAGAATATGTCGGAAAAGAGTCCTCGTCTGGCTATCAGGCGTTTGAGTGCGCCTAGCAAGGCGCCTTGCCCCGAATGCGCAAGTAGATATTGACTAGTCCGCAGAAATCTACCCCGCATCTCAAAAATGGTCGAGTTTGCGTTAAGCGTTCGATGGGCAGTTGCCCCATGATTTGTCGTTCCAGAGTTGGTCGATAGCGTATGCAGTGCACGCAAAATCGGACGACTCGACGTGCCAAGTCCCGTGCAACAACATCCGATGTGTGGCTTGGTACGAATGCGAGCTTGAAGATGTCGTCCCTCTGATCCCATTTAAAGCATAAAGTGCTGGTTATTGAGTCCTCTTCCAAATTCAAATCCTTTATAGTGCGATCGTCGACAAATTCTCTATAATTTGAATGCCATTTTGCAAGCTCAAACTTGCCACTATTAAGATTTTCAAAGACTTCTGCTTTGATTTGTGCAAGACCGTCAACTGTGTCCGCTCCGCAAAGAAAGTCATCAACATAGAAAGATGATTTAATGGCGTTGACACCGATTCTGAGCTTGTCCACATTTTGATCCGCCAGGAATGACATACTTCGTATGGCAAGGTATGGTGCCGTAGCGGTCCCAATGGTTACCGTTTTGAGTTCAAAGGTTCGAAGTGGCTCAAATGGGCTGTTTCTCCGGAGAATGTACTGAAACCTTCGGTCCTCAGCGTCGACGAGAATCTGCCTGAACATCTTTACCACATCAGTAGTGATGACGTAGCGGTACCTGCGAAAGCGTAAGAGTAGAGTATATAAATCGGGCTGAATTATAGGGCCGACCATGAGCAAGTCGGTTAGCGATTTCTGAGTCGTTGTCTGACAGGACGCGTCGAAGACCACTCTTAATTTGGTTGAAGTCCTGGTTGGATTGAGCACGCAATGATTTGGTATGTAGAAATGTGGCGCATTGATTTGAGGCATCTTTACTAAGTTGTCCAAAAGTTTCAAATTCCTGCATGAACTCTATGTACTTTGACTTTATATCTGGTGAGCGGCTGAGTTTGCGTTCCAGTGCTTGAAACCGTCTTCGAGCAGTTTCAAACGAGCATCCAAGCAAACTAGGCTAATCTTTAAACGGCAGGCGGACCACGATGCGTCCATCAACTTCGCGGCGCACAGTGTGGGTAAAGATCTTCTCACACTTGCGTTGCTCTGGTGTATAGATGTCAGCCACATTGCTAACATCCTCAACGTGCCACAGTCGCTCAACGTTCCGGTTGATGGATTCTTCCAAGTTTAACGAATAGTTGTGAATAAATGTAGGCTTTGTTTGGCAACGACCAGAGATTATCCATCCTAAAAGTGTCTTTTGTAGTAGTGGCAAGTGTGGACCCAGCTTAATTTCACCAACTGATAGGATTTCGAAAAATGTTTCGGTGCCGAGAAGTAAATCAATGCGTCGAGATCTGTTGAATTTCTCGTCTGCGAGTGCGGTGTTCGGAGGCAAATTCCATGACGAAATGTCTATGTCAGAATCCGGGTTATAAGCGAAATGACAATTCGAATGAGTTATAGCGTGATTTGGTTGTGGTCGATGCGCTATGCTTAATATGCGTTTGAGATTCTCCAATACTACGGATGTCCATATGGCGCTTGACACGTGGTATACGCAGTGCTTGTGCAAACTCATCAGATATAAAATTAACCTGTGAACACGAGTCTACACGAGCCTGAAGCATCCTTGACCAGGACCAATGCCGTGACCAATATGACATGATCCACTTGACCATCGATGTGAGTGTGAGCAACTGCATCCGATGTCTGTGCGCTGCTCGAGCGCGGTTGTGAGGCCAACGGTAGCGATGGAATTGCCTCAACGGCGTCTCGATGCAAAATGGTGTGGTGTGCTTGGGAGCAGATGCGGCATTTCTGCGTAGAAGGGCACTTGGCCACGTGGTGGCCCTTGCCAAGGCAATTCATGCAAAGATTCAGCCTTTTAATAACTTGGAAGCGATGATAGGCAGAAGTGTTGCTAAGTTGAGGGCGTTGTTTAATGCCTGCTTGCTAACTCGAATTAGGGTCAGAACTGGATTTACTAGTGGACTCTAAATATTGGCAATGACGCTCTATGAGATCGACGCAGTCTGTCCATTTCAGAAGAGTTGCGTAATCCAAAGATTCATTCCACTTTCTTCTGGTTTCATGATCGACCTTGTTCATTACAATTGAGATGAGCATCGCCTGCACGATTTCAGATTCCTTTCCGAGAGAAAGCAACGAGTAAAACAATGCCGTTGCATTGTCAATAAGGCGGCGCAAATGTTACCCATTTGATTTTGCAACATTTGGCAAGTTGAATAGGGACAATATATTGTTTAAAAATACAAGCGTTGGATTGTCATAACGATTTTTTAGACGCTCAAGAGCCTTTGCATAATTTTCGGACGTAACTTGGAACGCCATAACGGTTTCAAGAGCTGATCCACGCAGACAATTTAATAACTGATTAAACTTCTCGGTGGATGATAGCAAAGTTTGATTATCGACAATTTGCTTAAACGACGTAATGAAATTTTGATATTCCGAGTATATTGCGAGTATATTGCCGTCAAATGTAGGTAGTGCCAGCCTAGGCAGCTTGATGAATGACGTGTTGGCCATGCTTATGGTCATCTCATTGGCAGAATGCTCACCTTGGCGCTGATAAACATGTCTTCTATTTCCGCACACACATCACGTTGTTGCTCCTCCACAGCATGCTGCTCAATGTCGTTTTGTATGGACAAGACTTGCTTGAAATAAGCCTCCAAGATTGACAGACGACAGTTTAGTTCAGCTGGAGACCGATTACGTGTTGAATCCACGGTAGTACGAATTCGCGAAATGTTCCTGCGAATATTAGTGCGTTGTTATTTTAACTGTTCTAATGTAGCCATTATTGTAAATTCAATTGCCAAAAACCAAAATAATAGTAAGCAGCAGCGAAATCAATGTTTGCTGTCTGGCTATGTTCTTTCACTCAATTAGTGCTTTGAGTGAAATTTCGCAACGCAACTTGAGTGAAGTTTTTCACGCAAAAAACAACCACCGTTTTATGTGCAGACAAATTTACGACCAGCACGATCCAACGATAGGCGACAAGCGAGCGAAACAGCTACATATATGTACGTAACGCTTTTTAAGCTGAGAATTGACAGTGGCGTAGGCGAAATGGAAAAGGGTGCAGCAACGAACGAGGCGAGAATAGGAATGTGATGAGATGCTCCAACGTTGAGATGCTCCAACGATGAGATGCTTTAACGATGAGATGCTCCAACGATGAGATGCTCCAACGATGAGATGCTCCAACGATGAGATACTCCAACGATGAGATGCTCCAACGTTGAGATACTCCAGTCAGTGCTTAGCTGCAACCTCGGCGACGACTAACAAGCGACTGACATAACTCGCTCTCTTCGTGTCTTCGCTCTCAGTTGCATTCAGTTTTGCCTAGCCTATGCCTCTCATTTCCCTTTAATCTCCATGTCCATGTCTCATCTTTTTTGTGACCTTATAGGGTCCGAAAAACTTAGATCTGAGTTTCATGAAGTTCCGTACTGGGTTCTCTTAATTCCTACTAAATCACCTACTTCATAGTTAAATTCTGGTTTCCTTTTCTCATTAAAGCTATTTCTATTTTCCAGTTGGATCTTTTCTATGTTCTCTTGTGCTTTCTTTCTTATTTCCTCGCGCTTGCCTATTAGTTCTTCTATATCTAAATCTTCTAACAGTTTCCTTAGATCATCATTTGGTCTTCGCATGTTTAAGCCAGTAAGAATCTTAAAAGGTGAATACTTTGTAGTTCTAGGTGGCGTGTCATTTATTATTTGCTGAACTCTTTCTACGTGAGAGTACCAATTCGATGGATTAGATTGGATTAGTTTGCTGAGCATCGGGATAACAATTTTGTGAATCCGTTCCACTTGTCCATTTCCTCTTGGCATGCCTGTTGTGATATGTAAAAGCTGGATTCCTTGTTCACTGCAGTATTCCTTAAACGATGTAGAAGTGAAAGCTGTGCCTCTGTCAGTAACGATGCGTCGAGGATTTCCAAAAATAGCTGCTTGCTTATCCAATCTGGCTATAACTTCATCAGTGCCTGTAGATCGAGTTGGATACAACCACACGAATTTTGAAAATCCATCAACAACTGCCATTATGTGGTTGTATTTTTTCTTCGTATCGGTCAAAGGACCAACGTGATCGATGTGAAATGTTCCAAGTGGCTCCTGGGCTTTGTCGATAGGTGTCAACAATCCTTCTTTCTTGCCTCGTTTGGCATCAATGACCAAACACTCAATGCAGGATTTGACAAACTTATCAACCTTTTGTTGAACGTTCTGGAAATAGTACGACCTCTCCAGCAACTCTCACGTTTTCTTGGCTCCGAAGTGTCCTTCTCGGTGTACTATTCCAATTATTTCATCTTGCATGGCATCTGGAACGACTAACAGCTCTTTTACTAAGTCCTTATAGAGTACACCGTTTTTCATAAAATAGTCTTCGTAGATTTCCGAACTTTCCAAAATTCTTTTGATTGCTTTTATCCAGGCGTCATTATCCTATGCATTTCTTAAACGATATTTTGTCGAATCCTCGATAAGAAAGCAATTTAATCGACTCAGCGCATCCACGTGTTTCATCTGGCTTCCAAATCGATGCTCAATAATGTATATTTGAATTCCTGTAGAAACATTGCCCATCTGGCTACTCTCGGCGGGACATCATCCTTTTTTATAGTCATCGCAAACGCATGGCAATCTGTGACCATTTTGAAGGCAATTCCTAATAGATAGATTCGCCACTTCTTTACAGCGTTTACAACTGCCAATGCTTCCAACTCATAAGCACTGTATTTTTCTTCGCATGGTGTCGTCTTCCGGCTCATAAATTCGACTGGATGAAAAAGTTGATCCTCCGAGTCCTTCTGCATAAGAATTCCGCCAAATCCATACTTGCTGGCGTCTGTGTGCACCTCTGTTACTGCAGTGGGATCGTAAAGTTTTAAAACCGGAGCAGTAACTAACAGATTCTTTAAATTTTCAAAGCATATTAAACATTCATCATTTAGCTCGATGCTTTTACCATCATGTGTTTTACTTTCTTTGCGGAGCAGGTCACTTAACGGCTTTCCTGCAAGAGCATATCCTTTTATAAAACGACGTAAATATGATGTCAATCCCAGAAATATATCTAGCGCTTTGCGGCTTTTGGGAACGGGAAAATTAACGACAGCATTTATTTTCGATTTAGTTGGTGCAATAGTCTCGTTTTCAATTACATATCCTAGAAAAGCTATTGACCTTTTTAAAAACTGACCTTTTTCCCACCTGATATGTAATCCAGCTTTAGATGCTACTTCTAAAACTTCTTTCAAGATCGTCAATCCGCTATGCTCGTCTTTGGTTGGAATAATTATGTCGTCCATGCAGACAACAATTTTCTTTGCTTGCATCAGCTCCCTGAGAATAGCTCCAACATAACGGCAAACTACTGCAGGTGAGTTACTTATACCGAACGGTACATGTGTGAACTCATATTGCCCGTTGTGCGTGACGAAAAAAGTAAACTTTCTTGACCCAGCTTCGATTGGCACATGGAAGAATCCATTTGCTAAATCCAAGGTCGTGAACACCTTTGAGCCCTGCAAGCGATCCAGCACATCATCTATCAACGTCATCGGAAAATTGTCCCTTTTTATTTTCAAGTTTAGTCTCCTGTAGTCGCAACAGAAACGTTTCGAACCATCCTTGTTTGACACCAAAACTACTGGCGATGCGTACTCGGAAGAGCTCGGCACTACAATCCCTTCGTCCAACCACTCCTGAACTTGCTTTTCGATGGAACACTTGTTTTCGAACGAAGTACGTCTTGGATGTTGATAAATTGGTCCATCATCAAACAGTATTATCTTCATCTCAACTGGAGATTTTATTGATTTTAATGGCTTTTACTGCTCAATTAATTTCTCCGTCTCGGCTTTCAGTTTATCCTCCAAATGTTGCAAATCAATTGCATTCGTTATCTGACTCTCTTTGACGATCTCCCTTACACACATTGTTCTAAATGGTGTTGCAAACCCGACTTCGTTTTCCTTTTTGATAAACTGAACACCTGAAGTACTAAACAAGATATCAACATTTTTTAGTACATCGTTTCCGATAATGGCAGCATAATCTAACTCATTATGTTTAACTACATGAAAAGTTACATTAAAACTCGTATCGTCTGCTGGTAAATTTATATCGAAGAATCCCATGGTGGCTAGAGTACCATTTCCAATGCCTTTTAGTTGCTTACTGTTGTACGTCAGAATTATTCCTTTAAATTTACGAAACACGTCTTCTCTCATCAAGCATAAGTCACATCCAGAATCAATCATTGCATCGAATGAAATATCCTGGGCAACAAAGTTTTTGAAAATTAAACTGATTTGTGGTGGTTTAATCTGGACAATGTTAGCAGTTTCTTGTTTTACAACAATTGGCAGTTTTCTTTCCTCACATTGTTTTGATGTATGGCCTTTTTTGTTGCAATTATAGCACACAATTTCCTTGGTACAGTCTTTAATCATATGACCCTCTTTACCTCATCTAAAACATTTCTTCGAAGAATTACCTTGATTCTTTTGCTCTACAGCTTTCTTACTCTGACCATGACTCGATCCATTCCAATCTTTAATTGGTGCATTACCTCTAACCTTCTCGTAAATGGCTATCTCCTTTTTCAACTCCTTGACATTATTTTCCCGATACAGCCCTGCCTTGTTAGCCTTGCTATCAGAAATGTCATCGATAAAGTATACTATTAAACTTTCTTCTTCTAACTTTATCGGCTTGCATATCTCCATCAGACTATACAAATACTCCATAGACGTTTCTTTTGGCTGTTTCTGCCTGAGTCTTAGCATCTTATGTATTTCTGCTGAACATAACTCCTTTCCAAACTCACTTCGCAACAAACTTTTAAGTTTATCCCAACCCTGGACACCGCTTGAGCCTTTAACAAAATGTTTAGCTGCTCCAATCAAAAGCTGTTTAGCATAAATATATTTTTGCAGATTATCCCATTCAACTGTAATAGCTACATCTTCAAACTCATCTAACCAGTGATCAACGTCTTCCTGGTCTGATCCGGAGAAAAAAGAAATGCTATCTTGGACATCTCGAAGTGTGAATTTTGAAGCATTCTGATTAATAACATGCTCGCTGTTTGTACTTGCTTCACTCGTTGCATCTTCTGTTGCCTCTACAACCTCAACATCGTCTAACTGGAAATGGTCCAAAAGTCTGTCTTGCAGAACACTTTTTCTGCCCACTGTGCTTAAACCCAATTCAGTCAGCTTCTGCCTTAGTAAGGGCACAGTTAATGACAAAATGGATCTAGCATCCATTGCTTTGTTTTAAGATATCGGTTACAATATGTGAAAAATTGTTATGAAACGTGTTAATTTTGAACTTTTACAAATTTTAACTAATTTATAAAAATATTAAAAATACGTGATACCAGCGTCTTGTTGTTGTCTTGGCAGCACCGTTGATGGGTAGCACTGCTGTTAACCTCTCCCTCGTTGTGTACACGCGCCACACCACTGATTGGTAGCACTGCAGCTTGTCTCTCCATCGATGTCTATACGTGCCACACCACTGATTGGTAGCACTGCAGTTTGTCTCTCCCTCGTTGTCTTTACGTGCCACACCACTGATGGGTAGCACTGCTGTCTGCCTCTCCCTCGTTGTCTATACTGATTGGTAGCACTGCTGTCTGCCTCTCCCTCGTTGTCTATACGTGCAGGCAGCGTACTCTTATTTGCTTCGTCGCAAATACTTCTCGCCGTTTCCTTTACGCTTGCACGCTTCTACGCACACACACACGGTCACTTCTCGTCGTTCCTTGCACGCTTCTCCGCATACACAGGTCACCTCTCGTCGTTTCTGGTACGCCTCTACGCATACACAGGTCACTTCTCGTCGTTTCTTGAATGCTTCGTCGTTTCTTGTGTATATCGAATACACACATACAGATCACTTTTGGTTTTATGTCTTTTCTCGTCGCTTCTTATGTATACCGAATACACACATACAGATCACTTTTGGTTTTTTGTGAAAAATTTTGTTGCTCTTTTTTCACTTATTTTGTTCATATGTAAATCATTTCACTTGTATGTTAACGCATACTTTATTCATTGTTTTAAGAACTATCCCGGTCGAGCCCCCATTAAATTTGTAGGATTACAAATTTATTATTGTTTATTTGATGTTTTTGAATAGTTTATGAATAGTTTATAAATGAATACATTGAAAATGATTTTAACAAACAAAAGTAATGCGATATTTCACTTTCCGATTCTTTAAGCAACTCTTTAAATTCTTACGCGTCAGTGCTTAGCTGCAACCTCGGCGACGACTCACAAGCGACTGACATAATTCGCTCTCTTCGTGTCTTCGCTCTCAGTTGCATTGAGTTTTGCCTAGCCTATGCCCCTCATTTCCCTTTAATCTCCCATTCCTACATACATGTTGGTATATACCATAGGCAGACAAAGTGTCAAGATCTGCCTCCCACCATAAACTTGATCTGCGTACGGAATACAGGAATCTACATGCCAAGTTTGGTGTCTCTAGCTCTTGTAGTCTCCGAGATCTTCGTGTTCATACGGACAGACAGACAGACATGGCTAGTTCGTCTCGGCTGTTGATCCTGACCAAGAATAAATATAGTTTATATAGTCTTTTAAAGGGAACAGGGAGTAAAAACAGACATAAACATTAATATGTTCTTTTTATAAATATTAAAGAAGGTCCAACCATCATTTGGTGTCGAGAGATTCGAAACCTGGTCCTCGCACATCAGCAGTCGTCATCTTAAAGAGCTCAACCACCGTCCATGTTACCTGTCATTACTGAGCTTACAGAATATAGTTGGGAATTTTAACGTTGATTCAGCCAGCCAATTCTTTTCAAGACCAATTCGTACTCAATTTAAGAACATATACGGCCGTAAAATACTTAAAATTTTAAGTATAAAACGGTCTGAATTCAAGTCTGATAATTCTAGAACTAGCACGGCCATTTTTTTCTGAGTGAACTACGAAACGCTAGTTCAAGTGCAACAACAACCACGTCAACCATAACAACAACGGCAATGACTGCACTGGTTGCTGCTAATCAACTAACACCCCAGCCAAAAAGAAACGAAACACCAACGATTAAACCGGCAGTGCAGACTGGGCTTGGGCTTCAAATCAAGCGTTAGTTGAGCCCAAAGATTAAAAAGACTGGGAGTCAGTCTAAAATAAATCGTGGCAATAAAAAAAACTGCAGCCGCGCCTCCACTTAGGAACAATCAGTTTGCACTTTTAAGTGACAAAAATGATACTAAAACAGGAAAAAGCACAGACGCAGGTGCTCCGAAAATCAGTGCAGCTAAACCGCCGAGTATATACCTACGTCAGCAAAATTCTAGTGATCTCGTAAAGAATATGATACAACTTATTGGCAACAAAGGTTTTCATTTTATTCCCCTATAACGTATTCAAAAAAATAAATATTTTATGAATCCGAAATCTGGATTCGAAGACATTGACAATTTTCTGAGTGTACCTTTTTGAAATATCGAAAATCTAGCTTTTTCCATTTAGCTCGAAAACGAGCAGGCCAACATATTCTTTTTTTCGGATTCAGAGACCGATTTTACTTAATAAAATTATAATGGATATTCTTGGTTCAAAAATGTTTCAAAACTTGTTGCATTTTGTTATTATTAAGGCTAGTATGAATAAAATGTTATCTGTTTGACAACTCCACGCCACACAGACCGGACGTGTCAAAATCTGTAAGTATAGTTATTAAATGTAAATGTAAAATTAAGTTGTGTAAAAATGTTTTAAAATTGTTGTAGATGCCCTGAAGACGCCTACCGAAGTGTAACCGAAATATGTTGGTGAAAAAAACAAAAACATTTGTTGATTGTTTTAATTAAATACTGACCTCAAGCCAGCTATGCTTCTCTATTTAAATCGTAAAAAGGTCGCCAACAAAGAACATTTATACACAACGGAAGGCATGCCGTACGCATACATCACAGCAACAACATGGATTATGCTTAAATAAAAACAAACTATAACAACTCTAAGTCAACAATCAACAAATTTCAAGTTACATCTGGGAAATTAATAAAACTTAAATATAACTTAAAGTTCTTACTAAGATGCCGAAAATCCAAATTAATACCAAAGTTTATTAAGAATTGCACTAGTTTTAAAACTATATTTAAGATTGACAATAATAGCACAGCTGACAAACAGAAAATACTTGATCGATATACATATTTATTTCATACTGAAATATTTGGGCTACTTATAAAACACAAACATAACTTATTAAAAATGCAAAACGAACAAGTAAGAACGTTGCAGTCGGATGGACCCGACTGCGATATACTCTTTTTTTCGTCTCTTTGCGGAGTCAGAAGTGGGCGTGGCAATTATATTTTTGCTCAAATCTTTCAAGTTTTGCCATCAATTTAAGTTTGGTTTTAGAACGGGCCCAGTTCTACAAGTTTGGGAGAAACAAACTTTGGTCGATTGCAAGGTGGGCGTGGCAAAATTATTTTTATCTAATCCATTTAAAAAGGCAACAGAATTCAACCTGCAAAATTTGGTGATTCTAGCTAAGGGGGTGTGGGAGATACAGACTTTGCTCATTTGTGGGGGCGGAGGTGGGCGTGGCCAAATTTTTTACCAGATCGATCAAGGAAGTGATTAGTAGCCCTTGTGCAAAATTTGGTTACTCTAGCTCTAAAACTGTGGAAGATATAGTTTTTTGCGGTTTGTGGAGGGAGATCTTGACACTTTGTCTGCCTATGGTATATACCAAGTTTGGTTGCTCTATCTTCAAAACTGGTGAAAAAACCTGCGTTCATACAGACGGACAGACGGACGGACGGACATTTCACAAACCCAATATACTCTTTTTTCCTTTTTTTTCAAAAATTTAAAAAAAGAGTATAAAAAGTGGACAAAACAAAAACAACAATAGAACAAACGCTCGAAAAGGATGAGTCACTAGAATTTTTTGAGAGCGAGAGGCACATCTACAATAAACTAACAATAATACTTAGGGAAAGACATAAACAGAAACACGAGAAACTGAGGAACGAACGAAAGAATATCTTTGTGGACAACAACAAACAGACGAATTGCTTTGTGAACAAAACAAATGTAGAGTTCCCGCCGAAAATGCAAACGTTGCTTGCGAGAGGCCCAAAATTTGCAATACCGGTGCCAAGAAATAAATTTTTTGTATAAGTAAGTAAGTATAATAAGTACATTGCGGACGGAGAGGAATTTGTACAAGCATTCAAGAACAAAGAGCAACAAAAGTCGCCACGGACTAAATTCTCTCTTTTTCTCAAAGACTGTAAAACACACACAAAAGAAGACGCAATGGATCGTGCAATAACTGAAACAGTGCACTATAAGGTCTTAAGTCAAATGACCACTTTTGTTGGCCAAAATTAATAACTCATGGACTAAGATAGATTTTTGGGCCTGGTTTTTATACTCTTTTTTTAACTTTTTTGAAAAAAAAGGAAAAAAGAGTATATTGGGTTTGTGAAATGTCCGTCTGTCCGTCTGTCCGTATGAACGCAGGTTTTTTCCACAGTTTTGAAGCTAGAGCAACCAAACTTGGTATACATGTTGGTATATATCATAGGCAGACAAAGTGTCAAGATTTTATTTAGGTTAGTAGTGTCCCTAAGATAGTGTTTAATTTTTACTCCCTGTTCCCATTAAAAATTTGAAAAAGGGAGTTATAAATTACTGCAAATGTGTGTAACAGACAGAAGGAGGCATTTTCGACCATATAAACTATACATATTCTTGATCAGCATCAACAGCCGAGGCGAACTTATAATTATTATTAAACATTGGGGCGTGGGACCTCACATTAACGTCTTTTTTTTATAAAAGTAAACAAAATGTTTGTTTTTTTTTTAAAGTAGAATTTATTTATATAACAAGATTATTCTCTCGGAGAGAAGAACAGCGGGAACCTGTAACAAAACAAGTAAGAACGTTGCAGTCGGATGCACCCGACTGCGATATACTCTTTTTTAGCCTCTTTGCGGAGCCAGAAGTGGGCGTGGCAATTATATTTTTGCTCAAATCTTTCAAGTTTTGCCATCAATTTAAGTTTGGTTGGGCTCGTTGTACAGGTTTGGGAGAAATAAACATTGCTCGATCGCAAGGGCGGGGGTGGGCGTGGCAAAATTATATTTATACAATCTACACGCCAACGGACGTGTTTTTTTCTTGCTCCTCGCATTTGTTTATTTTTCCTCGTTTTAAACGTTTTATTTTGCGTCTTTTTTGCTTTTTGATAATCAGTGACTTGTGTTAAACATCGGTTGTGTGAAACACAGTCATTATAGTCTTTAACAGACTATTTTCTTAAATTAATTTTTTAATTTGTGTTTAAACACAACAACAAACGTTGCACTGTTTTGTTTTTGTGTTTTTACTCTCGCTAAGTCTCGCTCAACGCGCTCTATCCATAATCTCTCTCTCCCGCGCTTTCATTAGAATAAACACAACAACAAACGTTTGTGCAATTGCACTGTTTTGTTTTTGTGTTTTTACTCTCGCTAAGTCTCTCAACGCGCTCTATCCATAAACTCTCTCTCCAGCGCTTTCATTAATTTTGGTGGTGGCTGTGGTTTAGCTTGCTCTTTTCCCTCTCTAAACCTATTCCGTTGTGCTTTCGGTCGTCGCGCTCGCTCAGTTGTTGTTTTTTGTGTTTAGTGTTTTCTTTTAGTGTTGTTGTTGTTGTGTGTACTTGTACTTGCGATTAACCCTAGTGTGCATAATTATTTTCTATTTTTTTTATTTTATTTTTTTTTTTTACTTATTTTGTTTGCGTCTAATTTAATTATTTTCTCAGTGCCCTTATTTTTTTTACGTTTATTCTTTTATAATCAATTTAAGTAGCTATGCCTTTTAAAAATGTATGTCTGCCACAATAAAAATTGCCAGGTTCGAGCAAACGTGAAGATGGGTTTTGTTTGTTGCTGGCTGTGTGATAATGTCTCACACGAAAAATGTGCTGGCCTTAACGGCCGTATTATTGACCTGATTGAATATTGTAGGGATATTGAAAGGGATATGATGGGATTCATGAAGCAGACTAAGATGGGCTTTGGAGATATTTTCGGGCGGTTTAAAAAACTGTTCGATGGTTTCTCGGCTTTGGATAGGGAATTCAAAGGTATGAAACTTTTGAATGAGTCTCCAAAGCTTAAAAAGGCCAATCTTAGGTTGTCAATTGGCCCTAATGAACTTTCTGTCCCAACACATTTGTCCATACCATCCGCTCCATCATTAATAAATTTTTCATCCCCATCTCCTCACACCACTGTCAGTATGAACGAAAACAAAGACTTACCCATGGATGTTGTTCATACTGAAACCGAAGAGATTTCTGATCCGGGGTGCAGTAGTTTGACTGCTAACATATCTGCGGGATCAAATAGACCATCAATCGAGGCTGTAGCTTCACCTGAAGTTACTGCTGCGGTTGATAATAAGACTCTTGTAGGTGTTCCACCAAAAACAAAAATTTTTGTTTCTAGGCTTGCCCCTGGTACCACATCTGATGATGTCAAGGCCTTTATTCAGGCCAAATATCAAGCCAATATTACGGTGGAAAAATTCAAATTTTCATATATTCGGGAAATTTCTTCATTTAAAATAAGTGTTCCTGCCGAACATTTCAATAAAATTTGTTGCAAAGATTTTTGGCCTGACCACTTAATTATAAAAGAACATACTGCAAAAAAGAAAAATCGGATTCCGGTTGCACTTCCTTCATTACCTGGTAGTAGTAGTAGAACTAACACTCAACCTCAGGTAGTTTCTGATAGCACAAAAAACTAAAATCCTCCCTCTCACTAGGATATCAGAATGTAAGAGGTATTTGTACTAAACTTACTAATCTTTATTTAAATAGTCTTTCCTTTAATTTTAATGTCATTGCCTTTTCCGAAACTTGGCTAAGGCCTGATATTCTTAACTCTGAAATTTTCATAAGCAAATTCTCCATCTATCGAAAAGATCGCCCATTTCGTCGAGGTGGCGGTGTACTTATCGCTGTTAATGCTGATTTAGCTTCTGAATTAGTAGTGACCGATAATTCGATAGATATTGAATTTGTTGCTATTAAATTGTGTATTTGTGGTGTATCGCTGTTTATTACTTGTTCTTACATTCCTCCTTCTTCTGATAATTCTGTTTATTTAGATCATTCTTCTGCTATTAGTTCTGTTATATCTATGCTTTCCGATCGCGACTTTCTTGTAGTTCTTAGTGATTTCAATATTACTGGAACTACATGGATTTGTAGTTCCAATACTAATGTTTTGACTGCCACGGGTCAAAATGATTTTCTGGACAATTTATTTGGGATGTCATTGTGTCAAATCAATAATATCCCGAATTCTTCGAACATATTTCTTGATTTGATTTTTGCTTTAGATCCCTCTTTCTTATCTATCTCCCGTACAGAACCTATATCCTATCCTGAAGATCCTTATCATCCAACTTTTGAGGTGCTGATGGATTTGCCATCCCGGGTGTTAAGTCCTTCTAACAACAATACGGGTCGAGTTCGCCTTTTTCGGAAAACCGATTTTCATGAAATGTCTCAACTTTTATCGCAGACTGATTGGTCTCAGCTATATAGGTGCAGAGACATGGATTGTGCAATTACGATTTTTTATGCAACTTTAAACTCTTTACTTGACATATGTGTCCCAATGTGTAATCCACGTAGGTCTAACAAACCTGTTTGGTTTACACGGGGTTTAACATACTTGAAAAATAGAAAGTCAAGATTATATAAAAAATTCAAGGAAACTGGCTCCTCTTTTGATTTCTCACAATTTCTGATTGCTCGATCCAGCTTCTCTGCCCTGAATAGCCAGTGTTATAAGGATTACCTTAGAAAATGTAGGCTGCAGTTTCAACAGGACCCTAAACAGTTTTATACCTTCGTTAATGCGAAGCGGAATTCATCAGCACGTCCATCAACCGCATGTTTTGAAAAAATGACTGCAGACACAAATCAGGCTATCGCTGATTTGTTTGCTGATTTTTTTCAAACGACTTATAGTTCTTATACTAACCATTCAGATTTGTCTTATCCTTATCATTTCTCTAATTGCATTTTTGAACCTTTGATCACAGAAGGTTCGCTACTGAGCGATCTAAAAGCCATTAAACCCGTATTTTCACCGGGGCCTGATGGAATACCAGGCTGTATACTTAAGTACTGTGCTGAAGGTCTTTTGAGACCCCTTTATAGCTTATTTAATCTTTCAGTGAAGTTGTGCACTTTTCCAATGATTTGGAAAGAATCATTCATAATTCCTCTCCTCAAAAAAGGAAACAAGTCTAATGTTCAAAACTATAGAGGTGTCTCTAAATTGTCCGCCATCCCTAAAATTTTTGAGAAATTAATAACTTCTCAACTACAACATTTTTGTAGATCTATTGTTTCACCCAGCCAGCATGGGTTTGTGAAATATAGATCTACTACCACTAACTTATTGGAATGCACCTCTTTTGTTATGATCAAAATAAAATGCAAGCAGATGTCATTTACACTGATTTCAGTAAAGCTTTTGACTCCGTTAATCATTCCCTTTTAATTCATAAGCTTAATCTTTTTGGATTACCAAATAACTTAATTCTTTGGATCTCTAATTATCTAAATTTAAGAACCCAAAAAGTTCATTTTAAAGGCTTAGCTTCTAAGTGTGTTCAAGTTACTTCTGGAGTACCACAAGGAAGCCATCTCGACCCTTTATTATTTACTCTTTTTATTAATGACCTGCCTTCTGTAATAAATCACTCTCGGGTACTGATGTACGCCGACGATGTAAAGCTCTGTTTGTCTGCTAATAACTCTCTATCTGGTCAGAATTTGCAAACTGATCTTGATAGTTTTCAAACTTGGTGTCGAGTAAATTTATTAAATCTTAATTGCAGTAAGTGTAACGTAGTGTCCTTTTATAGGCGAATGCCATATTTTAATAACTATGTTCTTAATGGTAAGCCACTTGAACGTATTGAGTCGGTTGTTGATTTGGGTATTCTTTTAGATCCCAAGCTTAAGTTTGACAAGCATATTTTATCGATGACTAATCGTGCCTATGGAGTCCTTGGTTTCATAAAGCGTTGGTCAAAGGAATTTGACGATCCCTACGTTACTAAAACTCTTTATACCTCACTTGTTCGACCAATTCTGGAATATGGATCTTGTATATGGTGTCCCCAGTACAAGATTCATCAGGACAGAATAGAGTCTATACAAAAACAATTTCTTCTCTTTGCCCTCCGGGGCTTTAATTGGAATCCTAACATTCACATGCCTCCTTACCGTAGTAGACTCTTACTAATAAATCTCCCCTCTCTTTCTGATCGTAGAACCATGCTTGGTATAATATTTTTACATAAGCTAATTAACGGCGAAATTGATTCTTCTGAATTAATCAGCCAAATTAGTTTTGCTTTTCCTATTAGAAGTACAAGAAACTTTCTCCCTCTTTCTCTTCAAACCTGCAGTACTAACTACGCTATTCATAACCCTTTTCGTATTTTATGTTGTGATTATAACAATCTTTTTCATGTTATAAGTAATGCTACATCTATTCCTACACTTAGAACTTCACTCCTTTCTCACCTATCCAGTTTGTAGGTCTTGTATTTCATATTTTTGTATTTATTTATTTTTTTTTTTTTTTGTATTGTTTTTGCCTGTATTTATTTGTTTGTATCTTTAGTGTATTTCTAACATACTAACTTCGTGATCTGATTGGGTTTTTTCTGGGTTTTCCCCAATCCAGGCAACTAATGTTGGATCAATTTTTTTGAGGCTTATTACCCAGATATATTTTTTATATATTTTTTATTTTATGCTTTTTTTAATTTAAAATTTTTTAAATTTTAATAATAATTTTATTTCATTTTTGTAAATTTTAACTTTTTCTGTGTCGATTGTTATTAGTCGACATTAAACTAAATTAAATAAAAAAATGTAATAAATATTTAATAGGACAATAGAATTCAACCTGCAAAATTTGTGGACTCTAGCTAAGGGGGTGGGGGAGATACAGACTTTGCTTATTTGTGGGGGCGGGGGTGGGCGTGTTCGAATTTTTTTTTGTCAGATCAATGAAGCATTTGATAAGTAGCCCTTGTGCCAAATTTGGTTACTCTACCTATAAAACTGTGGAAGATATAGGTTTTTGCGGTTTGTAGGGGAAGGGGTGGGGGTGGGGGGGAGATCTTGACACTTTGACTGCTAATGGTATATACCAACATGTACACCAAGTTTGGTTGCTCTAGCTTCAAAACTGTGGAAAAAAACTGCGTTCATACAGACAGACGGACATTTCACAAACCCAATATACTCTTTTTTCTTTTTTTCAAAAAAATTAAAAAAGAGTATAAAAACTTGTTCGTATTTGGCCAAAATTATGTACCAGTATACACACCTACAGTAAATCCTCATGCTCTCCACTTTCTTGTTTAAGGTAGCATGAGAATTCATCGAATTCTGCGAAGCTTCGTTTCTCCTTATAAATACTTTCCGCATCATCAAAGGCGCATGAAAGCAACTGTATAACTTCAGTTGGAAGGCACATTTGATTTTGTCAAATTAGTACATCGACTTGATTTTCTAGCATGATGCAGTCTATCAGACTTATAAATTTTGTTAGGAGATCATGCAGCCTCTTCTCCAAAATACCCAACAGGAAGGATGGTGCTGTCAATAATTTCTTTTGAGTGAATAAGTATTTTATGCACAGTTGCTGTCATAGGCAGTCATGGATATTTATCAATAATTATTGCTGCAGTTTCAAAACAAAATTCTTCAAATTTAATTGGATTTAGTGGCAGTTGACATGAAAGGCATATTAGAATTGAGTTAACGTTTAAAATAAGCTTCTGCTCGATGCCAGTTATATTTGCAAATATGATTGGCTCTCTAAAGACGTGACGAGCGGTATTGCCATCATTTGTGCTTCCGAATCCGCCTGATTTTGGTTTATCAACCTTCAAAGAAAGCTTTTCCCAAAAAATGTTTTGAATAGCTTGTTTTCTTTCAGCAAGTTGTATTTTTTCGTTTTCGCCTGTTATTCTCCACTTAGCATCGCATTTATAGCCTGCGTGTAATATAAATTCAAAAAACCGTATCCAGCAATGTTATGGGCTTAGCCCATATTTCAAATTGTCCAAAATGGGAAGGAATTTTTCACACTTAAAATGTTTATTCCCAAGAAAGTCCTTTGGAGTTGATCCACAAATTGGACATGCTTGGTAGGATTTTGTTTCCGTTAGAGCATTGAGAACGGTGAACGGAGAACAATGACGGTGAGGTGCAAACTGAACTCTATATATATCATTTTTCCATCAACAATAGTAACTTTGCAAGATTTCAAGTTATTTATCTCAACCCTCAGATTTTAATTTTCCTCAAGTATTGCCTCTTTTGTCTCTTTAAGGAATTCCAGCTTTAACGGCCGACAAAACCTGACCGATTGCGGTGTTCTGTTGTTCCACAAAACATTGCCGGACGGATCACCGAGTCTTAACGGAGTCACGGTTGTGGGAAAAAGGCTCGAATCAGCATCAAACGGATTTGGCTGTAAATAAGCCTAGTTTTAGTTCGATTGCGCAGTACTGCCATCAAACCCATTACTTCAGATTAAGTCTGCAGTCTAAAAGTCCGTTTCCTGTTCGTCCATTACATTACGAATAACCACTTCTTTCAAGTCAACCAGCCGAGCGGCAGTGTGGCTTAGCATGTTTTGAAGACTGACTTTTGTTTTTTTCTCAGATACGATAATATCAGGGTCGGTAGTATGTTTTTTTTTTATCTACCTTATTGTAGTGCGGGCAAATGTCGCTTATTTTACACTCTTCTCTAATCTCATTATATTGATCCTTTGTCAGGCCCTGATCTAAAAGTAAAACTAGTGATTCGTCTGCGCTTAAACGCTCAGCTGTGCAATTGTCCTTAAAATGTTTCTGCGAATCATTTTTGCCTTTTCCGGACATATCGCCAATAACTTTAAAAGTAAGGCGAGGTCAGCTTGTCCCCTCATTCTGGCGGCCATGCTTGCTGCGTTGATTAGCACGCTTACGTTTCCTCCCTCCGAGATGCACAACAACAGCAGCTTGTCTCCTCCGACATATGTCACTTTTAACCATATACGACAACTTTGGGCGTCCAGCTGTACCTGTGTGATGTACCTCAGGAATTTTTTGATCTACAAAAAACATTAGTATTGTCTTGTTTCTAGCAAATGCTAGCAATTTTTTGTTGCTCTATACAAACACAAGTTTTGTTTATCAGCACAATCAATTTCTACTATTCAAGTCTACCAACACATATTACAAACCACATTGCTTACAGTCCATTTCAAAAATTTTTATAGTATTCACTTTTATTTAGACTTTTAGCACTTGCAATTCACAATGAAAAAAAATTGCATTTTTTTAAGCAAGTGGTTTTTGCTTGCATCAGCTGTGTTTTTGTCAGCTGTTATCTTAACAGTTATGCATTCTGTTAAAATTTGTGGTATGTAACATTGTGCTTTAATGTATTGTTAATGTAATGGGACTAAAAATACTTCATTAGTCATTTCACCTGTAGTGCAGTGGAGCAGACACGGAAATTTCTACGACAAAATGACACCATATTAATTTAAACGGCTGACAAGGGTAACATAACAGTAACAATGGAATCTGACGTTATAAGAGAAACAAGTAAGGATGCTCTAGTCGAGTGTGCCCGACTACGAGACTCCCTGCTCCCACTTTGCATTTCAAACAGTTCAGCGGCAACTAAAGCAAGCAGTGCACTTAACTCGTAAAGTGCCCGTCAAACTGTTGTTTCTGCCAGCTGATACGGGGGTAATGGATTCTTCCGTAACTTTGGTGCTATTTATCCGATCCGGCTGTGGGAGTCTTTTGCGATTTTCGGGGTTGCGGCGGTGTGCATCCGAAATTTGAAATAAACTTGATCTGCGTATGGTATACAGGAACCAGCATGCCAAGTTTGGTGTTTTTAGCTCTTATAGTTTCCGAGATCTGTGTGTTCATACGGACAGACGGACAGACAGACAGACGGACAGACAGACGGACATGGCTAGTTCGTCTTGGCTGTTGATCCTGATCAAGAATATATATAGTTTATACAGTCGGAAATGTCTCCTTCTGCCTGTTACACACATTTGCAGTACTTTATAACTCCCTTTTTCCCATTTTTAATGGGAACAGGGAGTAAAAAATTACGAATATATTAGAAGATTTGACAACATATAGACATCTACAGCAAGACCCAACATTAAGGTTACAAAATAAAAATAAACAATACATTGGTTGACAAATTATTTAAACTGCAGCTTATTTCAGGGACCGAAAGGAATAAACTCACAACGTACACAGCTTTACCGCCAAGGATTTATGGACTGCCCAAAATACATAAAGAGGGAACACCACTACGACCAATATACTCATCTATTAACTCACCGTCATACAATCTAAGCAAATTTATTGTTCAAATTTTAAAGAACTTCACACAAGAATCACAGTATAACATAAAAAACTCAATTGAATTAAAAAACATGACCAACGACACTTATATTGATGATGACGAAAGATTCGATACATTTGACGTAGTGTTACTATTTCCAAGCATACCAACGAACTTAGCTGTAGAAATAATAAGCAAGAAATGGAACGAGATCTCAAATTTGACAAATATTCCCAGACAATTATTTATAAATATTGTCCGTTTTTGCAGAGAATCAAATAGATATTGCAAACTTGAGGACAAAATTTAAACACAATTAAAAGGAATGCCAATGGGATCACCGGCATCTCCAGTTATCGCGGACATTGTGATGGAAGAACTTAAAAACAATACATTTAAGAAGTTAAGACACCCTCCCCGACTGATGACAAATATGTAGACGATTTATTTGCGATAACAAAAAAAGACGAAGTACAAAATACACTTGACATGTTGAAATCATGCCACAAAAACATTACATTTACTATTGAACTGGAAACGGAAGGAAAATTACCATATCTAGATTCAATATCACACAATAAAGGGAACAAATTAAAAATAAAATGGTACAAGAAACCGACGGCATCATGACGAATACTCAACTTTCACTCTAGACACCCAAAAACAATAATAATGAACACAGCCTTCAACACTCTAACAAGAATGGTCAACATAAGTGACAACATATACCATGATGAAATAAAATGTAATATAAAAGAAATATTAACAAACAACGATTTTCCAATATATATAATAAATACATTAATACATAAATACACCGCAACCGAACCTAAAACTAACGAGAAACAAGAGCAGAAACAATATAGATCTTTAACATATGTACCATCCGAGAGATTCAAAAACTCAGATTGATATGACAAGGATGAAATAAAAATAGCACATAAGCCCAGAACAACATTGAGTAAATTTTTCAACAACACAAAAAGTAAAATATCGACTGCAGATAAAAGTAACGTAATATACAGAATTCCTTATGAAGGAAATGGACACAATGAATGCAACAAAATATATGTTGGTACCACATAATCCAAATTAAAAACAATTAAGAACGTTGCAGTCGGGTGCACCCGACTGCGATATACTCTTTTATAGCCTCTTTGTGGAGTCAGAAGCGGGCGTGGGAATTGTATTTTTGCTCAAATCTTTCAAGTTTTGCCATCAATTTAAATTTGGCTGAGCCTGTTCTACAGGTTTGGGAGAAACAAACATTGCTTGATTGCAAGGGTGGGGGTGGGCGTGGCAAAATTATTTTTATCCAATCTTATTTATAGGGCAATAAAATTCAACCTGCAAAATTTGGTGGTTCTAGCTAAAGGGGTGGGGGAGATACAGACTTTGCTTATTTGTGGGGGCGGAGGTGAGCGTGGCCAAATTTTTTTTTTAATTCAGATCAATCAAGGATGTGATAAGTAGCCCTTGTGCCAAAATTGGTTACTCTAGCTATAAAACTGTGGAAGATATAGGTTTTTGCGGTTTGTGGGGGAAGGGGTGGGGGTGGGGGGGGAGATCTTGACACTTTGTCTGCCTATGGTATATACCAACATGTATACCATGTTTGGTTGCTCTAGCTTCAAAATTGTGGAAAAAACCTGCGTTCATACAGACGGACGGACAGACAGACGGACATTTCACAAACCCAATATACTCTTTTATTTTTTTTTTTTCAAAAAAATTAAAAATTGTATAAAAACTGCGTGCATACAGACGGACGGACATTTCACAAACCCAATATACTCTTTTTTATTTTTTTTTTTTCAAAAAAATTAAAAAAAGAGTATAACAAGACTATCACAACATAAATCTATATATATAAAAAAGAGTTTGTCCTCACTGGCGATTGGTGATTGGCGATTGGTAACTGTCGATTGGTGATCGGCGATTGGTGATTGACGATTGGCCATCAACGCAGGGCCCAAACCATAAGAGCTAGAAGGCTGAAATTTTCACAGTAGCTTATCCAGCACTAATCCCGAATTCTCGGAAAACCGTTGTATGCAACTTTCTTGTTTATCATCCGATCAGCTTCGAACTTAAATTCAATGATCTATATAAAAAATAATTTATGACTGCATACCAATTTTCCGGAAAATTCCCCCTCCCTGGGTGAAAAATGAGTAGTCAAGGTTGTATGGGGGAAAATTGAGTTTTTATGCTATTTGCTTCAAACTCATTTTCAAAGATCTCTATGAAAATTCAATTAAAACTGCATACCAATTTTCCGGAAAATTCACCCCGCTGGGTGGAAAGTGGGTGGTAAATATGACGAAAGTTGAGATTTTATACGATTTGCTTCAAACTCATTTTCAAGATCTATATGAAAATTCATTTAATGCTGCATACCAATTTTCCGGAAAATTCACCCCCATGGGTGGAAAGTGTGTGGTAAATAGGACGAAAGTTGAGTTTTTATGCGATTTGCTTCAAACTCATTTTCAAAAATCTGTATGAAAATTCAATTAAAACTGCATACCAATTTTCCGGAAAATTCACCCCGCTGGGTGGAAAGTGAGTGATAAATATGGCGAAAGTTGAGATTTTATACGATTTGCTTCAAACTCATTTTCAAAGATCTCTATGAAAATTCATTTAAAGCTGCATACCAGTTTTCCGGAAAATTCACATTCCTGGGTGGAAAGTGGGTGGTAAAAAGGTGAAAGTTGAGTTCTTATGCGATTTATTCCAAACTCATTTGCAAAGATTTATATGAAAATTCATTAAAAACTGCATACCAATTTTCCAAATTGGGTAGAAAACCCAAGAAATACCCTGTTGGGTAGAAAACTGTTGGTTAAAGTTGTAGGAGCGAAGTAAAATTTTCGTGCGAATATGATTTTATACAGGGCGTATATAAAGCACGCCAGGAAATGCTTGTCTAATATAAAACTTAGACATCAAACAGAAATACAAACAAGTAAGAACGTTGCAGTCGGGCTCACCCGACTACGATACACTCTGTTGTCTGTACGTATATTAAATTAAATTCTTTAAAGATTACTTATATATATATATGCTACGAACTATAAAATTGAATTTTTAAACTTACTAGGGCGGGGGTGGGCATGTCAAAATTTTTTTTCACCAAACTATCGATGAGATAAAAAGAATTCATACTGCAAAATTTGGTGTTTCCAGCTATAAGGGTGTAGGAGAATCAGATTTTTCTCATTTGCAGGGGCGGTAGTGGGCGTGGCATGTTTTTTTTTACAGATCGGTCGAGTATGTCAACTGTAGTCTTTATGTCAAATTTTGTGACTCTAGCTGCAAAACTGCAGAAGATATCGATTTTTGCGGTTTGTGGGGGAAGGGGTGGGGGTGGGCGGAAAATCTTGACACTTTGTCTGCCTATGGTATGTACCAACATGTATACCAAGTTTGGTTGCTCTAGCTTCAAAGCTGTGGAAATAAACTGCGTTCATACGAACAGACAGACGGACGGACGGACACAAACCCAATATACCCTTTTTTTCCATTTTGGAAAACAGAGTATAAAAAATAAACAGCACTGGCGACACATAGCGTAAAAACTGGTCACTTACCAAACTCTGACGCAACCCGAATATCACAACAAGAACAACACTATGGTAAACGCTACACTCTTGAAATGCTACATATAATAGACACACCAGCTGACAACAGACAGAACTACAAAACAGATACCGATAACTGCGCTCACATATAAAGACACCTACTTACACATAAATTATTAGTTGACAACTCCACGCCACACAGAGCGGACGTTTAAAAATCTGTATGTATAGTTATTAAATGTAAATGAAAACTTAATTTTTGTAAAATTGTTTTATAATGAGAAAATTCAGAAGGATTTCCGGATCCCTTAAACTTTTTGTAATACTTTGATTTCACGTTTTTAAGCATCGTTAATTCTCGAGAAAACCAGGGAGGCCTGTAAAGCCTCATAGGATACGCAAGAAGAACGCAAGCATCCAAAAGCGAATTCAATATCATAAAAGATTAAAATAGCAATATCCATATTTGCACATGGGTACAATTGGGACCAGTCAGTTTGAAATACTATTCGTATATAATTAAGTTTAACAAAGTCTGCTTTACGAAATCATCGTAATTTTACTGTTAGATGGGCAGCAATAGGGTCAAAGTTAGAGAGTTCTATAATAAGATCTAAGGTAGTATGATTAGGAGAAGAGAAATTAAACTTAAGAATGGGTCAGATAAGAAAATTAAATCAAGGATGCGGTCGTTACAGTTTTGTACATGATTTAATTGTGAAAAGGACAACTCGTGTAGGCCATCAATAAATTCGTGCGAACTAGATAGCACCAAAACACTTGGGCTAGTGGAAAAACAACATCAGCCAAATTAAAACAAGTAAGAACGTTGCAGTCGGATGCACCCGACTGCGATGTACTCTTTTTTTCGCCTCTTTGCGGAGTCAGTGGACGTGGCAATTGAATTTCTGCTCAAATCTTTAAAGTTTTGCCATCAATTAAAATTTGGTTGGGCCTGTTCTACAGGTTTGGGAGAAACAAACATTGCTTGATTGCAAGGGCGGGGGTGGGCGTGGCAAAAATATTTTTATCCAATCTATTAAATAGGGCAACAGAATTCAACCTGCAAAATTTTGATGATCTTGACACTTTGTCTGCCTATGATATATACCAATATGTATACCAAGTTTGGTTGCTCTAGCTTCAAAACTGTGGAAAAAACCTGCGTTCATACGGATGGACGGACAGACGGACATTTCACAAACCCAATATACTCTTTTTTCCTTTATTTTCAAAAAAGTTTAAAAAAGAGTATAATCACCACAAACAATCAAAAAGTACCTATCAGAAAGCACTGTGGAAACTGATTGAATAGAAGAAAGATGAGACTGGTAGAAAGATAAATCAGATTGAGGAGGAATATACGAACAAGTAATAAAAATTGAAAAGATTTTCATTTGGATTTTAACACACAAAAACTCGATGTCTAGAAGGCAAGGAATTGAAATTTGTTCCGATGAGATATCAGAATCTACAGCGATAAGGACACTGCACCTAGTCGCGATAAACGATCACATCTAAACGAGTATACCCTATTAGCGAAAATTGAGGAGTCAGGAATATCGGGATTTAACCAAGTTTCCGTGAAAACAAGAATATTACTTTCAACGGCAAGACTATCCACAAACAATTTAGAAGGTTTAGTGTTAAGCCCTCTTACATTCTGATAGGTTAGAAGAAGGGAAGATATCAGTTTTTTGACGATGCATTAGAAGATGAGCATGCTTGTAAGAAATGGGAAACAGGTGGGATAGATATGGGCAGATGCTGAACACGGTTTCTCGGCTAAAATTCATGAACAATCATATGAGGTGGCCAAAATTTTTGATCACAAATGATTGCAAATGAATCTAGAGGCACACTAATTTTAAACGAAGCTATTTTGCGGGGACTAGAAAAATTAAATTTAGAGATAGAAATGCTAGCTGAAGATTTACTAGCTATAAATGACGCTATAGATTCACAAGTGGTGTTTGGCGATGGCCTAGACACAAACACTTGCTTGCTCTGGTACAGTCGAAACAGAAGGAGTTGAGGTACTCGACGATGCTTCTTTACGACCAGAAACCGCCCTTATGGCAGAGCCGGTGGCAAGAGAAGGTCCAGAAACAGGGACAGTGGAAATATCATGAGGAGATGGAGACGGACAAACGGGTCCAGACTCCAGCCCGCGCTTAGGTGGAGTCTCAAATTTAAAATGGTTCAGCAAATCGATGGTCGAATCTAAATCACTAGAGAGTAGTTTTGCCGCCTTATTCAATTTTACAAATTGATTTCTAACGGAATTATTCATCCGCGAGAAATCAAGCTGCATGACAATGCACGCAGGGCAAGACCATGACCTTTTGGCCTTGGTAGAAAGCTTTTCACATTCTGGACCAGAGATCCCCGCACATTTAGCATGCATAATGTTACTTCACAACCAACAAAAAACATAATGCGGTGGTGCAGCATCATCAGAACGCGTAAATGAGCAAGACTCCTACTATTGGGATGCGAAATCAACAACACAGCTGCAGCCGAAGTTGTAAAATTTAAACAAATGAAACCACAAAGAAGATGTGTCAAGAGAATGAAAAACAACAACACAGCTGCAGCTAAAATGCAAAAACGGGCGACGCAATGAGTATTGCTTAAGAGCAAGCAAAAAGAACACGCACACGCAAAACAGAAATAGAAGAGTTGAGACTCTGTTGATCTCAAACAAACAAAGCCAAGGAGCAAAGTTCACAATTCAATAAGAATTTGCAATTAGTAAATAATTAAGACAAAATCTTTATTAGTAAAGGGCGGTGGTCACTCGGCGTGTAATTACGGCACGGAATTTCCTCTAAAAAATAACATTCTGCTAAATTGCTGTTAATTAAAAGAAAACCGAATATTCTGGCAGCCTTACGCTGCTGTTGTGCTGTTAAAGAATATGTCAGCTGTTTACAGAAGCCAAAAGAAGAAGAAAACATAAACAAAACATAAGTGAAATTATATTTATAATGGATACGCAGTAAGTACATAAATAGATATGCATATGAATATAGATCAATATAGTGAAATTTATTTAATTAATATCATCATTCAACTAAATGTTGCAAAACTGGAAGCCACGTGCTTGGAACACCAAACTCTCGATTATTTGATTAAGTAATTTTATTAATTGTATTATCTCTTCATTTGAAAAGGCAAGCAGCCGCCGCTTTCGTATTTTTTGAAAATAATTTTCATTTGGTGTAGATTCTTTCTTATTACTTCCTGTTCCCATTAAAAATGGGAAAAAAGGAGTTATAAAGTACTGCAAATGTGTGTAACAGGCAGAAGGAAGCATTTCCGACTATATTAACTATATATATTCTTGATCAGCATCAACAGCCGTGACGATCTAGCCATGTCCGTCTGTCTGTCTGTCTGTCCGTCTGTCCGTATGAACACACAGATCTCGGAGACTACAAAAGCTAGTGACACCAAACTTAGCATGCAGGTTCCTGTATACCATACGCAGATCAAGTTTATTTCAAATTTCGGATGCACCCCCCGCACCCCCGCAAATCGCAAAAGACTCCCACAGCCACAATGATAAAGATAGAGTTTTAATTTTTGGTACACATGTATGTTTAATCAATGTCTTTCGGATGTGTAAATTTCAACACGATCGGATAAATAGCACCAAAGTTATGGAAAAACTTATTTCCACTGTCTCAGCAGGCAGAAACAACAGTTTGACATGCACTGTGCAAGTTGAGTACGCTGCTTGCTTGTGTTTCCGCTCAACTGCTTGAAATGCAAGTTGGGAGCTGGGAGTCTCGTAGTCGGGCACAGTCGACTAGAGTATTCTTACTTGTTTAAGGGAAGTTTTAGTAAACTAAGACGGGACTTCAGTGCTCTACCCAAAACAAGGACTTTCTCCTGAGGTGCAATGCTTTTTACTCCCTGTTCCCATTAAAAATGGGAAAAAGGGAGCTATAAAGTACTGCAAATGTGTGTAACAGGCGGAAGGAGGCATTTCCGACTATATAAACTATATATATTCTTGATCAGCATCAACAACCGAGACGAAATAGCCATGACCGTCTATCAGTCCGTCTGTCTGTCTGAATGAACGCACAGATCTCAGAGACTATTAAAGCTAGAGACACAGATTCCTGTATACCATACGCAGATCAAGTTTATTTCAAAATTTAAATTTGAATTTATTTGATTTTCTTTGGAATAACAGAATGGTTTGTACATGCCCTGTTGCATATCTTGTAAATCATATAGGTTATACTAACTCTAAAATTTATTGTATGCAACTCTCTTATATTTTTACCATAATTCACTCTATTCACAATCACACTCACAATCACACTCACACTCACATTCACTTGGCAAACTTGACTCACGAAGCCACTTTGGCAAAGATTTTCTCTATCAAATCAAACGACTAATGGATTAATGAAGCTTTATTAGCATTTTCCTGAAGTTGTTGCAAACTCTTAGCCAGAGAACAACTAAGATCAATTAGCAACCCGTGCCTCTCTGTTGCCTACCGCCCACAGCAGGCGCCACAAATTGTCGTGGATGCGTATTTAAAACGGTTCAGGCATCCGTTCCTCATCATTATCATTAGCCCAATCATTAGCTCATGAAAATGCTAAAAGGGAAAACGTTCAATAAACGAACCAAACTATGTATGAATAACTTACTGATTGACTGATTGACGCATTGATTACATGTCAAAACTGACGTCAAATTGCTCTCTTCATGATTTGCTCCAGCAAATCGATTAACGCTCGAGTCATGCAACAAAAAACCAAATGAGTTTTGACGCTGCATAATGAAGTGTTGGTGTCGGAAGCTCTGCAAATCGGAGACGTAGCAGGGGGACACAGGAGGACGGGTGGGGGTGCGCCAGAGTCGCCTGACCTTTGCATCTAGCCAAAACCAATCGAAAGGCCAACTCTAAAAGACATTAGGAGCGGCCCTTTAAGCACAAGCAATGTGACGCCAGCTTAAATATAAAGCCAACAACAAACAACAAAGAAGCAAACAACAATTGACTAAAACTAAACATTAAACCTCAAACGCTGAACTATCTTTTTAGCCAACAGAGTTGCCAAGTTGTGCAAGCTTTAATAAGGGCCATTCGAAACATTTGAAACGAGCTTTCAGGATTTTATATGCCTTGTTTTCAATAAGTTAATAAGTATAAAGTATAAAAAAAAAAAACAAGGACATAAAAATATAAGTTTAGAAACTGAGAAGGTTTTTGTAATGCATCCATACTACATACAAACATTATAAAGAAATTCTGAAAGTAAATAATATAAGATTTGATCAAATGATGATAGTTTGTAGAAGTCAAGAAAGCGTTTTGTTTTTATGGATTCGGGAAGTTTTTAAAGTCCCACTGACAAATCAAAATCGGATAAAAGCTTAAAAGGCCTGTTCTGGATTACACTTTCAGCTAAATATTATGGAAGTGAATACAATTAAATTGTTCGTTTTCACTTGGGCAAAGGTTTTGCGGAAGGATTTCACTTGGACTTATAGCTTGGCTTGATTTGACTTGCTAATAAGTTAGGATTAAATTAACTAGATCAACAACAATAGTGAAAATCGAAACATTTTAAAGAAATTCACTTTGACAATACTTTGCCGTATGTGATAAACAGCACAGTTTTACACTATCATAATAGTATCAGTTGGAAGATACCATCTCTTATGCTCGTTTAACGCATTGGTTTTTTGTTTTTTTGAAGTGAGCTCAAATATTTTATTTTAACTTGCGTTTAGCATGACTGATTTTACAAAACGATACACCAAATGAAAGTCAATATATGTGCCCACAAATAAGTCCTCCACTTTTAAGACAAACATATATCTAATAGTTTTGGAGATCTTGAGTCCAAAAGTACAAAAATATTTTTTTTTTTCAAAAATTTTTAGTTGTTTGTTAGATATCTCAACCAAATGCTGGTTTAATTATACTTTACATAATTCATCCATTATACATTAATAATTAATAAGACTGGTGTTTGCCAAATTTGGTTGAGATATCTTTAAAAAAAAAAAAAAGTTTTTCAAACAAAAAGTACATTTTTCCATACCAAAACCAACTAGACTGTGGCGCGGCAATTGAAAACCCTAAAAAGCCGAAATACTGAAATGGCTATAGTTTGGAAGTTCTGCCACAGATTTTGACAAGTGATGACTTTTTCAAAACCTTTTGCCTCTATGTCAAATGAAAATTGAAGGCTACTTCATTTTTTTTCGCCTTTTCCTCGAATTTTCAAATTGAATTCCAACTAAATATTTTCGGTGTTGATACATATCTAAAATGTTAGAGATGTTGCAGGCTCATATGTTACATTTCATTTGATGCATGGTTTTTTAATATCGGTGCTGTAATACGCAATCTATGGTCAATTATTTAAACTCAGTTCGTAAAAATTCTAGTTTGAAAAAAAACTTTGAAAATTAAAAAAAAAACAAGTAAGAACGTTGCAGTCGGGCTCACCCGACTGCGATACACTCTGTTTTCTGTACGTATATTAAATTAAGTTAATCTTAACACTTTGTCTGCCTATGGTATATACCAACATGTATACCAAGTTTGGTTGCTCTATCTACAAAACTGGTGAAAAAACCTGCGTTCATACAGACGGACAGACGGACGGACGGACATTTCACAAACCCAATATACTCTTTTTTCCATTTTGGAAAACAGAGTATAAAAATTATTTTCGTGCATCAGAAGCATTTTAAGCTCTACTGCATTTCAGGTGTTACATAGTGACATTCATTTTTAGTATGACACGCCTGTTTAAGGGCGGCTGTGATCTAATCATAAGAGAGGACAATTTCTAAAAATACTCGGATCTTGACAATTTAAGAGTCATTCTTTAAGTAAAATCGCCCGCTGATTTCGAACAAAGTGTGTGATTGGGCTACCAGATTTTATATGACTTTATATGAAAGGCAAAAGGAAATGACTATTCATTTAGGCAATATTTACGATTATACCTAAAATTTGGCCTGAAATTGATCGATTTATGTATAAACTTCTTTCTAAAGAAACTTTGTCAATAACAATGATTTGTAATGGTTTAATAAATATTTTTTTTATTTTTTTTGTAAACATTTTTAAATGTACATAAAGTTAAATTAGGAATAATTTAAAATTGAGTTAAGCTGTGTAATGTGCAGCGCAGTTCGTGTTTCCTAGTTTTGGATGTCACTTGTTTGAGGAGCAGGTGTTGTTTTGGAAAAGTTTTAGTAGTATTATTAGTGGTATTGCAGGGTACGAAAATATAAAAGTCATTTCCATGCTCAAATATGGTAGGATTTCGGGGTGTGCATCTCTAGCTATGTGTTAACTATCTCGCCGGATTGTCGGGGCTCTTTCTACTCTCCTTTGGTCCATATACACACACTATCATAATAATCTAGATCAGGGTTGGCAAAAGCTGTTTTATGGATGTGTAGGCACCAATAAAAATAAAAGAAATCGCACGCGCACATGTACCGAAATCTTTTTTTTCCATGGGTACACAGAAAAAAGTTAGAAGCCTGCAAAATTAAATGACAAATGAAAAAATGAGAGCAGAACACACGCTTCAAAGATTTACAAGCTAGTGCACATTTCCTTTTTTTCAGTGTACACAAAACGATAATACAACAACAAAATACATTCGAGTACCTAACGATACTACGAGCCCATACACACGACGCACAATTGTTCTTGTTTTGCCAGCAACGAAAATGGACGAAAAGCGAAAAATTGTTTGTGTAATTTGCAATGTGCAGAGCTCTCTTATGGCGTGTGCACGATCACAAACATGCTATGCCCAATGTTTAATACAAAAACAAGTAAGAATGCTCTAGTCGAGTGTGCCCGACTACGAGACTCTCTGCTCCCAACTTGCATTTCAAGCAGTTCAGCGGCAACACAAGCAAGCAGCGTACTTAACTTACCCAGTGCATGTCAAACTGTTGTTTCTGCCTGCTGAAACAGGGAAAATTGATTCTTCCATAGCTTTGGTGCTATTTATCCGATCGTAATGAAATTTACGCAACCGATCAACATTGATTAAACATACATGTGTACCAAAAATCAAAGCTTTATCTTTAAAATTGTGGCTGTGGGAGTCTTTTGCGATTTGCGGGGGTGCTGGGGGGTGCATCCGAAATTTGAAATAAACTTGATCTGCGTATGGTATACAGGAACCTGCATGCCAAGTTTGGTGTCTCTAGCTCTTGTAGTCTCCGAGATCTGTGTGTTCATACGGACAGACGGACAGACAGACAGACAGACGGACATGGCTAGTTCGTCTCGGCTGTTGATCCTGATCAAGAATATATATAGTTTATATAGTCGAAAATGCCTCCTTCTGTCTGTTACACAAATTTGCACTACTTTATAACTCCCTTTTTCCCATTTTTAATGATTTAGATGCACGTTGATTAAATAAAAGAAAATGTAATTTACTTCGGACGGAAGATACGGATACTAACTGGAAGTGGTAAAACTATGGATGGAATTTATTACTACCGACAAAAAGTGACATTATGTTTTATTAAAATCAGAGAGATCGGATGGCACTGATCCCTTTTCTGTACCCTCCCTTTCTTTGTCATTCAACCCCCAAGAGTGTATTGACCCTTTTACAGGTCCATGTTTTACTTCTATTTAACCTAGGCATGCTCTTTTCGGGAAGAACTGTTATAGAAATGTAGAACATTATTTAATTTTAATTATAAATGTTTAATAATTATAATTTTTTTAATTTTTTTTTTGAAAAAAATATTTATATAGTAATAGGGTGCCTTAATCATAACTGGGCTATATTTGAGCAAATCGAATATCGTTCATTAAGGCAGTTTGTTTCTTTATATTCATTATGCGATTGTTGAACTCAAGGATGACACGATAAGATGATAAAACTTTGTGAAGAAAAATTGAAAATAATGATCTTATACATGTCCGATATTCGATTTTAACATATTAAATTTATTCAGTAAATCTTATAATTCACTTATGGGTAAATTTTTATTTATGTATATCTTCAATTGGCTTCGCATGACTTTTACAGCTTTAAGAGCTTTACTTTGATATAAAGAAAAAAATTATAAGCATTTTGATAGTCACTGGTCTTCGGAGTAACTGAGGTGTGTTAAGGCGCAGATTAATTATTAGTTTTAGTAAAGTTTAAATAAAATACAAAAAACCAAAAACAAGAATTCAAACCATTTCTAGGTACTAAATATACAACCCTCGCAGAAAGGGACCGAATGTTCGTCAGTTGCTGACATTGGAAATGCCACTTGAAAGGTATGCTATTTGTAGACAGGCATCAAATGATCCTGTTACTTTCCCGCACATGGATAAGGCAGACCTGCAAAGGGTACTAAAGGGCCATGTCACACAGGCAGTACAAGACCAATAAAATATATATTTTAGTGTGTAAAAAACGTATGTTAAAAACTATTGTATGTATTCTAATTTTTTAATGACATGTTAAATCCATAAAAGAATTATACATAGTCACAATTGAGTCTCTTGCATCTCTCAAGGGACTCGGCTTGGACATCTAAACTTGGGATCCTATACTTATAGCGGTCCTAGGAAACAAGCTAGACAGCACAAATAAAACGCTTTATGAACAATCATTAGGCAACTCAAACGAAATTCAAAAACTTGACACCATGCTCCGGTTTCTTGAACAATGAGTACGTGTTCTGGCCTCATGTCCGTATTGCAAGAAAACTAATCACTTGCTATTTCGTTGCGTCGATTTTTCAACATCTGACCGTGTGAATTAGGTACAGAAATTATGCGTCAACTGTTGTAAAGGAGACCATATGGCAAAAGCATGCTCAAGTCGCTAGAAATGTTTTAAATGCGACAAAAAGCACAACACGCTGCTTCATCTGGACAATGGAGCATCATCAAAAATGGAAAAAGAAACTCAAACTGTAGCAGCTGCAAATAGTCAAAAAGGTAATTAACTTGCTACAGCAATCTTTAAAAAGACACGATACCACACTACGAATTGAAGGTATCAGTGGAAAACCAAAAACAAGTAATGCTCGGGTAAATGTGCTAGTAAAGTCATTACACAATGATTTTACAATGCGGCTTGAAGAGTACATTTTTCCGCACATAACTACCGATCAGCCAGCCCAAATTATAAGCAATACAAATTGGAACTTGGCTGACAATATGCCGTTGGCTGATCCACAATTTAACAAGCCAGGTAAAATTGGTATGCTGAGCAAAGATGTAAAATAAACTTTACTGATAACGTGCAAACCGCTGCTGATGGACGGCATATACTAAAATTGCCATTTTCTGAACATTCTTCAGCCCTGGGGCCCTCGTTGGAGACTGCAGAAAAAAGATTCCTTTCGTTGGAAAAAAGAACCAAATCAGAAATTTGGAAAGGATATGTGGAATTTATGACGGAATACGAGCAATTGGGTCACATGAAACAAGTTCCCAGCAAGCTCCTCCCATCAAATAACTACTTCATCTCTCATCATTGTGTGCTGAAACCTGATAGCAGCACCACAAAATTAAGAGTAGTCTTCGATGCATCATGCAAAACATTGTCAGGAAAATCACTGAACGACATTCTGCAAGACGGACCAACTGTGCAGAGCGATCTGATATCGATTTTATTAAGATTCAGAATGAATAAGTATGTATTCACTGCGGACATAGAAAATATGTACCGCCAAGTATAGAACAACCCAGAAAACAAATTCCATCAAATGATAGTTTGGGGAAATAATCCTAATGTTGAACTTAAATACTATCGACTCAAAACGGTTACCTTTGGAACAGCATCGGTGCCATTTCTGGCAACAAAGTGCCTATATCACCTGGCTACTCTTAATACCAACAAACTACCATTAGGATCATTGGCGTTAAGGGATGATTTTTATGTAGACGGTTGCCTGACACTAGCAGATTCTCTTCAAGGAGCAGTGCAAATTCAATAGGAATTAATGAAAATTCTGCTGCCTTCTGGATTCAAACTACGGAAAGGGTGCTCAAAAAATGACCAGATCTTAAAAGGAATCCTAAAAAAAGACATTAGCAACAATGTTCATCTGGATGAAACACTGGAAGAGCACAGTGTTAAAACTCTGGGACTTATGTGGATGCTCACAAAAGACCAGCTACGTGGGAGGACACAAAGCAGCCAGACATCTGAAATTACCAAACGAGTGGTATGCTCTGAGTTGACTCAAATCTTCGACCCACTTGGTTTATTTGACCCTGCCGTAGTCATTCGACTGGGATGATAATTTACCTATAAATCCATCCAACAACTGGCACACCTATAGAGTTAACAAGCAGAAACTGAACGAGATGCAGATTCCGGAAGTACACATATTCTTGAAAGCATCTGAAAAGGCTTACGGCGCAGCAGCCTATATGTGAGCTACGTATAAAAACATGCAAGTATCTGTACGATTACTTTGTTCAAAGTCACGAGTTGCTCCTAGGTCAAAAATATCCCTACCCCGGTTGGAACTGTGCGCCGCAGTACTCGGTGCAGAACTAACCGAACGAATTCGAAAAGGTCTGCGATTGAATCCTGAAAAGAATGGGATACTTCTGGACAGACTCCATGGTAGTGTTAGCTTGGATCAATGCCTCAGCGTCCCAGCACAATACATTTGTGGCCGCACTGCAAAAATTCAAGCTTCATCAAGGCCATCACAATGGCATCATGTTTCATCGACAAATAACTCGGCTGCTGTACTTTCCTGAGGGACAACTGCAAAGAAGTTTCCTTACGACAGCAAATGGCTTTACGGGCCACTATTCGTGCATGGTCAAAAAAAAAGATGGTTAATTTCTCCACCAATACAGCCATGCAATCTGGAGCTAAAATAAAGTATACAAATATTCCAATCACTCCGGCAATTCTAGGAGAAGAATTATATAATTGAAATCACAACAATTCATTTCACAAGTTATAAAAAATTGTAGAATTCATGTTGCGGTTCTGCTATGAGGAAAAATGAACTGCAACTAATACCTTGTGTGCACAGGAACTGGTTTCTTGAACAATGAGTTCGTGTTCTGGCCTCATGTCCGTATTGCAAGAAAACTAATCACTTGCTATTTCGTTGCGACGATTTTTCAACATCTGACCGTGTGAATTGGGTACAGAAATTATGCGTCAACTGTTGTAAAGGAGACCATATGGTAAAAGCATGCTCAAGTCGCTAGAAATGTTTTAAATGCGACAAAAAGCACAACACGCTGCTTCATCTGGACAATGGAGCATCATCAAAAATGGAAAAAGAAACTCAAACTGTAGCAGCTGCAAATAGTCAAAAAGGTAATTAACTTGCTACAGCAATCTTTAAAAAGACACGATACCACACTACGAATTGAAGGTATCAGTGGAAAACCAAAAACAAGTAATGCTCGGGTAAATGTGCTAGTAAAGTCATTACACAATGATTTTACAATGCGGCTTGAAGAGTACATTTTTCCGCACATAACTACCGATCAGCCAGCCCAAATTATAAGCAATACAAATTGGAACTTGGCTGACAATATGCCGTTGGCTGATCCACAATTTAACAAGCCAGGTAAAATTGGTATGCTGAGCAAAGATGTAAAATAAACTTTACTGATAACGTGCAAACCGCTGCTGATGGACGGCATATACTAAAATTGCCATTTTCTGAACATTCTTCAGCCCTGGGGCCCTCGTTGGAGACTGCAGAAAAAAGATTCCTTTCGTTGGAAAAAAGAACCAAATCAGAAATTTGGAAAGGATATGTGGAATTTATGACGGAATACGAGCAATTGGGTCACATGAAACAAGTTCCCAGCAAGCTCCTCCCATCAAATAACTACTTCATCTCTCATCATTGTGTGCTGAAACCTGATAGCAGCACCACAAAATTAAGAGTAGTCTTCGATGCATCATGCAAAACATTGTCAGGAAAATCACTGAACGACATTCTGCAAGTCGGACCAACTGTGCAGAGCGATCTGATATCGATTTTATTGAGATTCAGAATGAATAAGTATGTATTCACTGCGGACATAGAAAATATGTACCGCCAAGTATAGAACAACCCAGAAAACAAATTCCATCAAATGATAGTTTGGGGAAATAATCCTAATGTTGAACTTAGATACTATCGACTCAAAACGGTTACCTATGGAACAGCATCGGCGCCATTTCTGGAAACAAAGTGCCTATATCACCTGGCTACACTTAATACCAACAAACTACCATTAGGATCATTGGCGTTAAGGGATGATTTTTATGTAGACGGTTGCCTGACACTAGCAGATTCTCTTCACGGAGCAGTACAAATTCAATAGGAATTAATGAAAATTCTGCTGCCTTCTGGATTCAAACTACGGAAAGGGTGCTCAAAAAATGACCAGATCTTAAAAGGAATCCTAAAAAAAGACATTAGCAACAATGTTCATTTGGATGAAACACTGGAAGAGCACAGTGTTAAAACTCTGGGACTTATGTGGATGCTCACAAAAGACCAGCTACGTGGGAGGACACAAAGCAGCCAGACATCTGAAATTACCAAACGAGTGGTATGCTCTGAGTTGGCTCAAATCTTCGACCCACTTGGTTTATTTGACCCTGCCGTAGTCATTCGACTGGGATGATAATTTACCTATAAATCCATCCAACGACTGGCACACCTATAGAGTTAACAAGCAGAAACTGAACGAGATGCAGATTCCGGAAGTACACATATTCTTGAAAGCATCTGAAAGGGCTTACGGCGCAGCAGCCTATATGTGAGCTACGTATAAAAACATGCAAGTATCTGTACGATTACTTTGTTCAAAGTCACGAGTTGCTCCTAGGTCAAAAATATCCCTACCCCGGTTGGAACTGTGCGCCGCAGTACTCGGTGCAGAACTAACCGAACGAATTCGAAAAGGTCTGCGATTGAATCCTGAAAAGAATGGGATACTTCTGGACAGACTCCATGGTAGTGTTAGCTTGGATCAATGCCTCAGCGTCCCAGCACAATACATTTGTGGCCGCATTGCAAAAATTCAAGCTTCATCAAGGCCATCACAATGGCATCATGTTTCATCGACAAATAACTCGGCTGCTGTACTTTCCTGAGGGACAACTGCAAAGAAGTTTCCTTACGACAGCAAATGGCTTTACGGGCCACTATTCGTGCATGGTCAAAAAAAAAGATGGTTAATTTCTCCACCAATACAGCCATGCAATCTGGAGCTAAAATAAAGTATATAAATATTCCAATCACTCCGGCAATTCTAGGAGAAGAATTATATAATTGAAATCACAACAATTCATTTCACAAGTTACAAAAAATTGTAGAATTCATGTTGCGGTTCTGCTATGAGGAAAAAAGAACTGCAACTAATACCTTGTGTGCACAGGAACTGGACCATGCACGCACAATAATCTTGCGGACTATACAAAATATAGAATTGCTGCTGCAGATTACTGTGGACCTTTTTGGATTCACCACAAGATACGTGGAAAAAGGCCGCACAAAGTATACATAGCAGTATTTTGTTGCTTCACCAGAAAGGCTGTGCATCTGAAATTAGTAAGTGATCTAACAACAGACGCATTTCTGGCAGCACTTCTGAGTTGTCGTAGAAAGTCTCAGACGGTCCATTGCGACAACGCAACGAATTTCATTGGCGCCAACAATCAACTGAAGGATCTGTAAAACGCCATCTATTCAGAGAAGGCTGCAAATCAAATTATTGAGCATTGCAGTAGAAGACAAGTTAATTTTCAATTCATTCCTCCTGGAGTGCCATCCTTTGGCGGCCTTTGGGAAGCAACTGTAAAATCAGCGAAAAAATGATTGCTTATCAATACAAAAACGACATCACTTACCTTCGAAGAGCTGAATACAGTGATCATTGAAATTGAAGCAATTCTCAATTCTCGACCAATTACTCCAATGTCAAATTACCCAATGGATACATCAGCACTTATGCCTGGGCACTTTTTAATTGGAGAACCTTTAACAGCCCCTCTTGACTAATGTTGGTGGGAAGACACTAGAATAAAGCATTTATTCTGGAAACAATGGTCACAGGAATATCTACAGTAGCTAAAATGCAAATACAAATGGAAAACATCAGCACCAAACGTCAAAGAGGATTTACTGGTGCTAATAAAGGAAGATAATATCCCAGTGATGAAGTGGACTATGGGTCGAATCATAAAAACGTACCCAGGGCCAGATAATTTTATTCGCGTTGTAGATGTAAAAACTGCATCTGGAGTATATAAACGCTCCATAAAACGACTCGCACCACTGTTTCCCGTAAAGGTAGCCGTCAAGCGTCCATTTAAAGACACAACGGACATAAACGATGAAAACAATGAACCACCTACACAAGGGAAAAAACTCGACTTATCGTGTCTCACTTCAACACTGCTGATATTTATGTTTATGCTACCATAAGTATTGTCACAATCAATCATTGTGACACGCTTTGACGGAAAACCGGGAATTTCCCACGAGAAACTCGGTACCACTAAGATGGCATTATCTTAATGGACTATGGTAGTATACTATGACATAAACCCATATTGGCAAGACATGAAATCGCTCGCAGCGAGAACATCAGAGCTTGGCTATTCATGCCCCCAGTTAAGCAACAGGCAAGCATGTGAAAGGTTGCACAAACACATCAAGCACATTCTTGACGAAGTGCAGGGGGAGATCGCGTTGCTGGAAAGGTCCCGACATCGCCGATCACCATTCGACTTAGTTGGTAATCTGGCAAATGTTTGTTTGGCGTCCTCGATTCCAACTATGCAAAGGAAATGTCAAAAACAATCGAAAATGTCTATATAGCTACTCAAAAACCAGACATCTGTTCTCGATTCAACGATAAACGTAATGAGGAACGACAGAGCTACCAACGAAAGACGAATCAAATTACTGGAAAAACAAATGTCTGTATATAGCGAGCAGAGAGGAAAGAACAACGCAACTGACATTACTTACAGCTAATCTTCAGCAAATGCAATCAGAAGTATTGGCTGTATTAACAGGTGTTCGCCACCGAACCGTCAGTCCAATTTTCCTAACCGCAATTACACCATCCTTGGATCTGAAGTTCAACGATCTTGATGCTGGCAAAAATTAAGCAATCAAAATTACCAGAACATTTTTACACAATTCAGTATACATATATATGAAGCATTAATGGTTTCTCCACTATTAAAGATTGTGATCATCACCCGAAGACGATTTGCATCATGGACAAAGGGAACACCAGTCACGTTACATTTGTGAATCTCAGGCAGAGTATACACCATGTCGCTTTACATTTGACATAAATGATAATTGAACAACTGCTGGCCGGGAGAATATTAAGGCGTAGTTTAATTATTATCTGTATATATATATGTCCTCACTGGCGATTGGCGATTGGCAATCAACGCAGGGCCCGAACCATAAGAGCTAGATGGCTGAAATTTTCACAGTAGCTTAGGCATGTACCGAAAGTGAACACTAAGAGCGGATTTTGGAAAATTCGGTCCGTTGTAACAACTTTTTTGTTTATCATCCGATCACCTTCAAACTTAATTTCAATGATCTATATAAAAAATAAGACTGCATACCAATTTTCCGGAAAATTCACCCCCCTGGGTGGAAAATGGGTAGTCAAGGTTGTATGGGCGAAAGTTGAGTTCTTATGCGATTTGCTTCAAACTCATTTTCAAAGATCTTCATGAAAATTCATTTAAAACTGCATATCAATTTTCCGGAAAATTCGCATTCCCGGGTGGAAAGTGGGTGGTAAATAGGGCGAAAGCTGAGTTTTTGTGCAATTTGCTTCAAACTCATTTTTAAAGATCTATATGAAAATTCATTTAAAACTGCATACCAAGTTTCCGGAAAATTCGCATTCCCGGGTGGAAAGTGGGTGGTAAAAAGGCCAAAGTTGAGTTCTTATGCGATGTGCTTCAAACTCATTTTCAAAGATCAATATGAAAATTCATTAAAAACTGCATACAAATTTTCCGGAAAATTCACATTCCCGGGTGGAAAGTGGGTGGTAAATAGGGCGAAAGTTGAGTTCATTTTCGATTTATTCCTAACTCATTTGCAAAGATCAATATGAAAATTCATTTAAGACTGCATACCAATTTTCCGGAAAATTCACCCCCCTGGGTGGAAAGTGGGTGGTAAATAGCGCGAAAGTTGAGTTTTCATGCGATTTGCTTCAAACTCATTTTCAAAGATCTAAATGAAAATTCATTTAAAACTGCATACCGATTTTCCGGAAAAATTCACCTCCCTGGGTGGAAAGTGGGTGGTAAGTAGGGCGAAAGATGAGTTTTCATGCGATTTGCTTCAAACTCATTTTCAAAGATCTATATGAAAATCCATTAAAAACTGCTTACCAAGTTTCCGGAAAATTCGCATTCCCGGGTGAAAAGTGGGTGGTAAAAAGGCCAAAGTTGAGTTCTTATGCGATTTGCTTCAAACTCATTCTCAAAGATCATTATGAAAATCCTTTAAAAACTACTTACCAAGTTTCCGGAAAATTCGCATTCCCGGGTGGAAAGTGGGTGGTAAAAAAGCCAAAGTTGAGTTCTTAAGCGATTTGCTTCAATCTCATTTTCAAAGATCAATATGAAAATTCATTAAAAACTGCATACGAATTTTCCGGAAAATTCACATTCCCGGGTGGAAAGTGGGTGGTGACAAGGCCATAGTTGAGTTTTTATGCGATTTGCTTCAAACTCATTTTCAAAGATCAATATGAAAATTCATTAAAAACTGCATACCAATTTTCCGGAAAATTCACATTCCCGGGTGGAAAGTGGGTGGTAAATAGGGCGAAAGTTGAGTTCATTTGCGATTTATTCCTAACTCATTTGCAAAGATCAATATGAAAATTCATTTAAGACTGCATACCAATTTTCCGGAAAATTCACCCCCCTGGGTGGAAAGTGGGTGGTAAATAGCGCGAAAGTTGAGTTTTCATGCGATTTGCTTCAAACTCATTTTCAAAGATCTAAATGAAAATTCATTTAAAACTGCATACCGATTTTCCGGAAAAATTCACCTCCCTGGGTGGAAAGTGGGTGGTAAGTAGGGCGAAAGATGAGTTTTCATGCGATTTGCTTCAAACTCATTTTCAAAGATCTATATGAAAATCCATTAAAAACTGCTTACCAAGTTTCCGGAAAATTCGCATTCCCGGGTGAAAAGTGGGTGGTAAAAAGGCCAAAGTTGAGTTCTTATGCGATTTGCTTCAAACTCATTCTCAAAGATCATTATGAAAATCCTTTAAAAACTACTTACCAAGTTTCCGGAAAATTCGCATTCCCGGGTGGAAAGTGGGTGGTAAAAAAGCCAAAGTTGAGTTCTTAAGCGATTTGCTTCAATCTCATTTTCAAAGATCAATATGAAAATTCATTAAAAACTGCATACGAATTTTCCGGAAAATTCACATTCCGGGTGGAAAGTGGGTGGTGACAAGGCCATAGTTGAGTTTTTATGCGATTTGCTTCAAACTCATTTTCAAAGATCAATATGAAAATTCATTAAAAACTGCATACCAATTTTCCGGAAAATTCACATTCCCGGGTGGAAAGTGGGTGGTAAATAGGGCGAAAGTTGAGTTCATTTGCGATTTATTCCTAACTCATTTGCAAAGATCAATGTGAAAATTCATTAAAAACTGCATACCATTTACATTCCCGGGTGGAAAGTAGGTAAAAAGTAGGTTAAAACTGCAACTGGAAAATTTACCCTGTTGGGTAGAAAACTGTTGGTTAAGGTTGAAGGAAGTTACATTTTTGTGCGAATATGATTTTATACGGGGCGTAGCACCGCACGCCGGGAAATGCTAGTTTTAAATAAAATACAAAAACAAAAAACCAAGCCATTTCTAGGTACTAAATATGCAACCCTCGCAGAAAGGGACCGAATGTTCGTCAGTTGCTGACATTGGAAAGGCCACTTGAAAGGAATGCTATTTGTAGACAGGCATCAAATGAACCTGCTACTTTCCTACACATGGAAGAGGCAGACCTGCAAAGAGTACATGTCATGCAGCAG
>OX453089.1:37515191-37606524 GCA_949708635.1 Hirtodrosophila cameraria
TGGCTAATGGCACCTATTCATTGGTTAACCTGCCTCCTGGCAAGAAAACCATCGGCACCAAGTGTCTGTATAACTTGAAAAGCGACCCAGATGGCAACAAGGATCGATTCAAGGCAAGGCTAGTTGCAAAAGGATGCATCCAGCAGTATGGAGTCAACTATGAGGAAATATATTCATCTATCGTACGCTACGCTACAATACGTATGGTATTCGCACTTGCAGCGCAACTTCAATTACATATGCATCAAATGGTTGTATGCACAGCGTATTTAAATGTGGAGCTGAGTGACGAAATATATATGAACCAACCCGAGATGTTTTGCAGCAAGGAACATCCAAATCGAGTAGCCAAACTTAATAAGGCTATTTATGGCTTGAAACAGTCTGGACGAGAATGGAATGTGAAATTGGATGGTGTTCTACGAAGTTATAGATTTGTTCCATGCATTGATGTACTTGGCACTATCTACACGACCAGCCATACTACATTCCGTCACAGATAAACAAAAATCCGGCGAACGAGCTTGACGTTGGCGCAAAACACATATTGCGTTATATATCCAGCACTAAGGATTTAAAACTCCACTATTACAAATCTGGCGAGCCAATAGAGGCCTACACTAATGCAGACTGGGGTAATATAATTGATCTCAAATCTTTCACAGACTTTATGTTCTTCCTCATCTTTCAAGTTTTGCCATCAATTAAACTTTGGTTGGGCCTGTTCTACAGGTTCGGGAGAAACAAACATTGCTTGATTGCTAGGGCGGGTGTGGGCGTGGCAAAATTATTTTCATCCAATCTATTAAATAGGGCAACAGAATTCAACCTGCAAAATTTGGTGATTCTAGCTAAAGGGGTGGGGGGATACAAACTTTGCTTATTTGTGGGGCGGAGGTGGGCGTGGTCAAATTTTTTTTAGTCAGATCAATCAAGGATGTGGTAAGTAGACCTTGTGCTAAATTTTATTACTCTAGCTATAAAAATGTGGAATATATAGGTTTTTGCGGCTTGTGAAGGAAGGGGTGGAGGTGGGGAGGAGATCTTGACACTTTGTCTTACTATGGTATATACCAACATGTATACCAAGTTTGGTTGCTCTAGCTTCAAAACTGTGGAAAAAACTTTCGTTCATACGGACAGACAAACCCAATATACTCTTTTTTTTTATTTTTGTTAAAAAAAAAGAAGTATAATTAGCGAAAATGAATGTAATTATTAATGAATTTAAAACTAAAGTAAATTTGTGTTGAGAAGAGGTGTTGAAAATCGTCGTTATTATGTTAATGCAACACAAAGCTGTAATGTTAATCTAAAGCCATTTCTAACTTTCTGGCATCCCTGTCATTCGATTACCGATAAAAATCGAATAATCGCGCCACGTTGAGTTCTGAAGTGTTTGCCATTGAATAAAGATCATTATTATACTCTTTTTTTTAATTTTTTTGAAAAAAAAAATAAAAAAAAATATATTGGGTTTGTGAAATGTCCGTCTGTCTGTCTGCCCGTCTGTATAAACGCAGGTTTTTTCCACAGTTTTGAAGCTAGAGCAACCAAACTTGGTATACATGTTGGTATATACCATAGCCAGACAAAGTGTCAAGATCTCCCCCCCCCATCCCTTCCCCGACAAACCGCAAAAACCTATATCTTCCACAGTTTTATAGCTAGAGTAACCAAATATAGCACAAGGGCTACTTATCACATCCTTGATTGATCTGACTACGCCATGGCCACGACACCGCCACCCCCGCCCCCACATATAAGCAAAGTCTGTATCTCCCTCACCCCTTTAGCTAGAGTACCCAAATTTTGCAGGTTGAATCCTATTGCCCTATTCAATAGATTCGATTAAAATAATTTTGCCACGCCCACTCCCGCCCTTGCAATCAAGCAATGTTTGTTTCTCCCAAACATGAAGAACAGGTCCAACCAAACTTAAATTGATGGCAAAACTTGAAAGATTTGAGCAAAAATACAATTGCCACGCCCACTTCTGACTCCGCAAAGAGGCTAAAAAAAGAGTATATCGCAGTCGGGTGAATCCGACTGCAACGTTTTTACTGGTTTCCATTGACTTTAAGCTTTAATATTAGCAGTTAAGCTAGGTCAAATTGATCGCTTGTCATATTTGTTAGTTATTGCTTGTTGTTATTGAATGTTTATAAAACAGTATTTGCTCAATTGACAACGTACGTATTAAAGAGCAAATTGCAGGCGATTTGCTCATGATAGTTATTGAACTGGATTGTAAACTTTTAGATTTAATCAATTTTTAACAACTTACTTCGATTGATGCATATAAATCATAAGTAATAGGTGTTGATGGACCTTTTTCTGGGTATGCCCATACTTTTGGAGATGTTGAATTTGACATTTCAAAAATTGAATTTGGATTTGAAAATTTAAAAAGACATCACTCGTTAAAATCTATGTCAATGTTGGGATAATTCCGTGGATGAATAAAGCCGTAACACCAGAGTAAAATATAATTATCTTTATTCATTGGCAAACACTTTAGAACTCAACGTGGCGCGATTATATTGTGTATATCATAATGCGCACATATACAAAAGTGAACTTATCGGTAATCGAATGACAGGGATGCCAGAAAGTTGTGTTGCATTAAAATAATAACGATGATTTTCAACACCTCTTCTCAAAACAAATTTACCTTAGTTTCAAATTTTCGTTCATTTCCTTTAAGCCTGTCATGTTTAACAATTTCATGTGCTTCTGCTTACTTAAATTTTTAGTGCAAATATCTGCTATCATATTTGCTGTATCGACATATTTCAAAACAATTTCGTTATTATAAACTAACTCTCTTTTGAAATGATGTCTAATATCGATGTGTTTGATTTTTACCCAGAGGCTGCGCACTGAGATTATCGCCATAGACACACAATGGTTGATCAGTAGGAAAACAACCGATTTCCTTAACGAGTCTTCCAAGATACACTGCTTCTCTTGCTGATGCAGCCAGTGCCATGTATTCCGCCTCAGTGCTGCTCAAAGCCACCGTGCTTTGCTTGTGGTACTCCCATTAAAAAGCAGCACTAGCCAGGAAGAACATAAAGCCTGTGAAAGATTTGCGATCAACTATATTACTATAATATTACCTCCCCAGTCCCCGCTCGACAGATTTGTAATGGTGGAGTTTTAAATCCTTAGTGCAGGATAACTAACGCAATATGTGTTTTGCGCCAACGTCGTGCTCGCTCGCTGGATTTCATCTGCGACAGTTTGAATACGGAATTTAGTAAGTCAAGTCGTGTAGATATTGCCAAGTACATCAAGCTGCCAATGAGAGCCTGATATTTCGTTGCATCAACCAGTTTTGAGTCATCCTTGATTTGATTTCCTGCTTCCAACGGTGTTGCAGCTGACCTACAGTTTTGCATATTGTATTGATGCAGCAACATATCAATATACTTTGTTTGACACACAAACACATCTCCAGTTTCTTCAGAACGCTCTATTTGAACACCAAGAAATCTCTTTATTTCATCTTTGTCGACTGATTTGTATTGTTTGCTATTGTACTGTTTAATAGAGCACAAGTCCTTTTTGATTTTGCTAGCTATCAAAATATCATCGACATATACTGCCACAATATTTATATTGCCGTCTATACACAATGTATATAAACATGGTTCGCTACTGCATGGAACAAATCCATAACTTCGTAGAACACCATCCAATTTCGCATTCCATTCTCGTTCAGACTGTTTCAAGCCATAAATAGCCTTATTAAGTTTATCTATTCGATTTGGATATTTCTTGCTGCAAAACATCACCGGTTGTTTCATATATATTTCGTCACTCAGCTCCCCATTGAAGTACGCTGTGCATACATCCATTTGATACATATGTAATTGAAGTTGCGCTGCAAGTGCGAATATCATACGTATTGAAGCGTAGTTGATTCCATACTGCTGGGTGCATCCATTTGCAACTATCTTTGCCTTGAATCGATCTATGTTCCCATCTGGGTCGCTTTTCAAGTTATACAGCCACTTGCTGCCGATAGTTTTCTTGCCAGGAGGCAGGTAAGCCAATGACCAGGTGCCATTAGCCACCAGCGAGTCAAACTCGAGCTGCATAGCTTTCTTCCATTCGGCTAAATGCGTGCAATTTTATGCCATCTTTACGTTTTCTGGAACTTTAACCTCTTCTATCGTCTGCATGGCGTTGAGTCTATTTTTCTGCTTTGCCGGTCTATCTGGACTACCATCATCCTCGCAGATAGATTCTACCAAGCTTCATCTTCAGCATCCTCATAATCAGTCTGTGGCGTCGGCGGTCGTAGATTTTCGTTTTGTAAAAGTTCTGCTTGTGCCTCTAAATTGCTACTGTTCTGACAAATATTTTCTGAACCACACAAGAAAAGTCAGTGCTATTTTGGGGCTCCATTAGCAAGCTTTCATCAAATCTCACATCTCGCTTAACAAGGACTTTTGCTCTAAATCGTAAAGTCTGTAGCCCTTTGTTGCTGTACTATAACCAGCAAAAATATGTTCATTGCCTTTAGCTTTAAATTTGTGTTTTTGCATTTTATCGTGCTTAAAATGCTTGACTTCTGGCTTCCTTTCAAACCAAATTTCGAACTGTGTTGCGTCTTCTAAAGCTTTTGTTGTTGTGCGATTTCTTATATATAATGCACATGCACACGCTTCTGCCCAAAACTTTTCCTCTAGACCGGAATGAACTAACATACAACGATCCATTTCAAGTAACGTACGATTAAAACGTTCAGGAACGCCGTTTTGTTGTGATATATGAGGCACTGTAAGTTGTCGCTTTATGCCCTCATTGTGCAAATACTGTTCAAAAACTTTTTTTTACATATTCACCGTCATTGTCGCTTCTTAGGGTTTTTATTTTGTGACCCGTTTGCTTTTCGACATACGACTTGTAGCTCTTAAAATGTTCAAAAACTTCGCTATTATTTTTCATAAATATAACTGTAGCTTATCTGGATTTGTCGTTAATAAATGTCAAAAAATATTTCGATCCGCCAATCGAATTAACATTAAACGGCCCGCATACATCCGAATGCATGATCTCTAACAGTTTTTCCGGACGATAATTTGCCTCAGCAAATGGCTGCGAAAATATTTTACTTGTGACACATGACACACACTTAATGTTCACTGTCGGCTGTATTTTTTCCATACCCTGAACAATTTCATTCGTTTGTACCAGATTGGAAATTGATATGCCCGAACCTATTATGCCATTTAGCTAGGTTTTCACTTAAGTTTTGAAAAAAGTACAGTCCGTTGTCTATATTTGCAAATGCGATCACTTCATTAGCATCTAATATATTAATAACTGCGCCTTGGCTGTTGAAATTTATTTGAAGACCATATGTGAGGTGGCACCACTATCAACGCACCATATGTCGCGACTAACACTAACACCTGTAGAGAAAAGAGTGATTTTTGGCGACACACACACAAACGAACGTTCGTTTTTATATTTCATTTCTTGCTTTGGCGCCGTTTCCATATTTTGATGCTTGCCTTTGAATTTATTCTGGCGACAGGCTGCTGCAAAATGTCCGCGCTTGCCACATGCGATGCATTTACCGTTACCACTGTTTCGTTTTGTTCTTTCTCTCTTTCGCTACTCATGTATACTTGCTGTGCACTGCTGTCGCTCTTTGTTTGATGTCTGCTATCTGCCTCTTCCAGTAATTTGTTGCGCATCATGTTGAAATTCGGTAGCTTATCGCGAATTTCCATTGCTATCACGAAATTTTCGTAAGACTGCGGCAAACTCGATAGCAAAATAATTACAACAATTTCTTCACTGAGCGAAACTCCGACTTCTTTTAGTTTATCAATTACGCTTTCAAACTCATTAACGTATTGAACCACATTTACACTTTCCGACAAACGAAGATTTAGCAACTTTTTATACAACGACACCTTTCCGGGTTGGCCCACTTGGGTCGTGTATTTCTTTAAGCCTTTTCCAAATCTTTCAAGTTTCGGAATTAATTTAATATTTTGTTTCTCCAGCTATACAGGTGTGGGAGTTTCAATCTTTGCTCGATTGCAGAAGAAGCAGTGGGCGTGGAGCTTGCGCTTAGCATGGGCGAATCGCTGACCGTGGAAAATGAATTTGCCCGTCGATAATTGGGTTCACCGCACTTGCCAAATGACCGATTGCATCACGGGTTAACTTATATACCAAGTTTGTTTGCCTAGCTTCAAAGCTGTGGAAAAAACAATGCGTTCATACAGTCGGACGGACAGACAGACTAACGGAAATTTCACAAGCCCAATATAAGTAATATTATTTTGTATTTTTTTTTAAATAAAAAAAAGAGCGTAAAAATAATATTAAGTACATACCTTTTACAATCATTTATAGCTTCACCAAGCGTTATGGGTGTTTCATTTATGACTTTCTCGCGTTTCTTCATTTCTTCATCAACTCGCCGCATTTCACGTAATGCAGATGCAACCTAATAAATAAATCAAATGTACTTGTGTTAAATACATAAAAGTTATAACAGGAATTTGGTTAAGCTGTTGCACCGTTGCATAGTGTAATTTTTATTGATAAGTGTATTAAACCATTGTGCTGCCTCAGAGAGAGCTCTTAACTTTTTTTCTTGTAATATTCTATCAAATGTGTAAACAAAACAAAAGCTCAACGCTCTTTATATGTGTGTATAGCGATCGACAAAAAGCTTATGTCTACATGCGGGAAGTTAGCAACAGTACTGTCTAAAATTTCTTTACTTCTGGTATATTTTGTTTTGTATTTTTAATGCACAATTAAATAAATAAAATAAATTTACTTGAATGCGGGAGATGTTTGTATGTAAGTCGTAGCCCAATTTATTTTTCGCTTGTTTGTGAGCTTTGCTTACATTGACATGGTGCACTGTATGTGTATGTATCGCACTCATTGTGTTTATGTAAGCATTTATGTTTTTCACAATCAAATCCATGTAGGCGCGCTTTTCACAGTAAATTTATTTTATTGGTTTCTACCAGATCTGCAAAGGGGCAAAAGTTTTTGCAGCGGATTCAGTGTGAGAGCTTTCTACTGTTTTGGGGGCATCCTGGTGTTGTTGGGTGCTCCCTTTGCCTGGTTTTCCGATTGGCGAATGAGACATTTCTTGCATTGGGGCTTGTACACGTTGAGAGAACCACAACCGTAGCAAAAGATTCGGCGCTTTGCAAGACAGTTTTCCCAAACGTGCCCTACTGCGTCACAATTCCAACAGGTCAACTTGGAATGTGAGCTGCGAATTGCGGTAATTTCAGGGTCTTGAACTATTTCATCTTCCTCCCAATACTCGGAACTGGGCTCCTCTACTGCATACATTTGACGATGATAGGCTTGCGTCTTGTGCTTAGGTGGGGCTCCAACATGATAGTTAATCTCACGCCTCAGAGATTCTTGCATTTGCAGCAATCGACGTAAATGACTAACAGTATGAATTTCCTGATATAACAGCTGATGACGTATTTCAGGCAGAAGATTGTTCTTAAGAATCTCTATAAGTTCTTCCTCCATATTGATGGAAAATCTATCAATTAGTGAAGCTACAGCATCATAATAGATTGCGAATGGCTCTCCCGCTTTTTGCTTGCGAGATCGTATTTGCTCTTTACTACGATAAGTTTGTGACACCTCCAAAACCAAGCTCGGGCCTTGCCAGTAAAAAGAACATGCAAGCGTTTGCACAATGCCGTAAAATCGCTATCAATTGTCTCATCGTTTAAAGACTTATCTCGATACAGAAACTCTTCGCCACTTAAATCAATCTCTGAGTCATCAAGTTCCATCTTTGCATTATATCTGCAACTTTGCTTCGGCTTAGAACTGATTTATTAACAGATGACACTCTGTACATGGGAACAGAGGCTACTTGCGAGGATGTGTGATTTGAGCGCGGACTAACGTGCAAGGTTGACATAAGGCAAGTAACGGTTTGTTCAGTCATATTCTGTATCTGCGTATAGTCGACCTCATTACTAGGCTGTACCGTGTCACGACGATTTGGACGGCCTCTCGGTCTGCGCGCAGATGCTACATTTCCTGGGCTTGTACTATTACTGTTATCTAACATAGGCCGATTGCCACTCTCAAGTTGGGAAGGATTATCCAACATGGCTCTAGCTAAATTTCGAGTCATACGATTAATAGTAGCAGCAGACTGATCAGGAATGTTTCTATTTGAGCAAGGAGAACAGTTTTCTACGACCAGTTTAAGTCGTTGAACTTCTAATGGTTGAACACAGTTTGGACATTCCTTATGCGTTTCCAACCAACTTTCCAAACAAATTTTATGAAAGATATATTTACACGGCGTTATCATACATGACTGCGTATCAGTCATTATTTGACTACATACAAAATAAGTATTTTCCGCAACAATTATACTAGTTCCTGAAATATCTACAAGCTCCTCTTGGGGACTATGTTGTGTGGGCATTTTGTTATTTTAATCTTTTTATCAATTATTCCCTGTGACATGGTATACTTAAGGGTAAGGCAAATAAAATATTTCCGATTGCGATTCATAACAAATGTATTTAATGGGCTATTTCAACAAAACAATGACAAGGCGTTTGGGTACCTGAGGCCTTTCAATTTAATGATTTATACTTGGTACAGAATTGCACAAGCAGCAATGTCTGTCTACTCCAGAGCGATCAATCATTAAATATCACCAGCTTCGTAGCACGAAAACTTGCTTTATCTACAAAATTATATGACAATGGTCCTTTAGATTTGATCCTTGACGGTTATTCCTAGAAAAGGTTTTAAAACTTGCTTTATCTACAAAATTATATGACAATGGTCCTTTAGCTTTGATCCTTGATGGTTATTCCTAGAAAAGGCTATTGAAGTGACAATTGGCAGGGTATTCGCTCTTAGACAAATACACAAGACTCAAAAAAAAAGTATACCACAGTATTTGGTAGTCGCTGCCAACATAGGTCAAAGTAAACAGGTACCAATGGCACAAAAACAAACGAGCTAAAATTGCAAGATCAGTGTATTTAAGTTGAAAATGTTATTGCTGACTTAAATTATTTTGACATTGACTAATGACGTGTGATTCATTAGCAAGTTATCCCAACGAGTTCAAAAATTATTCAACAAATATTCATATTTTCTGTCAATCAGCAGCCAAACTAATCCTCTAAACCACTTCTGGCATATAGGCAGGCGGCCTAAAGATATCAACAGGGGAGGCCTAGATATATTAATTGAACAAAAATTACAACTTCTAACAATCTGGGGATGTGTGACTACTAACTTTTACTCTACTCTACTTGATTTTTACAATAGACAGGTGTCTAATTGTTCATACAAACTGATTAAGCCCAAACACTCAAGCATAAAGTGAATTTTATTTTTTTCCAAGCTAGCAGCCCCACGGTTTGGGCGGCAAAAATTGATGTAACCTCTACCTAGTGTATATTATGCATGCTTAGTTTTGCAGTTGGACTCCGTGAGCATGCAGGATATTCGATACAACCTCGAGCTCCAAGTCGATAGTATATAGCGAATTGGACGCTATAGTTCCGTAGCTGTTTCAATGTGGCGTGTGTTTGCTATTTTTTCAACTCCTAGATACATTATCTTATTTAAGGATCCCTACTAAATCTAAAAGGGCGGAGCTTCACTCCAAAATCTCAAAATTAATGAAAAGGCCAAACGTTAAATGCTGAACAGTATGCATGCAGCTGCGTTCTGCTCTTGCTTGTGTGATCGCATCGCAATAATGTGCGGGGTCTATGGTAATGGTCGACCCACGCATTCTCTACCCATCCCTACGTGACCTTCCAACGGCATGTTTACGGAAGGTCCCCTAAAGAAGCTTCATTGCCTTTCCCTAAGTCCCCATGTCACTAGAAATTATAAAACTTAGTCTTCCATTTTTATTATTCAGTATTTATTCACTTAATATATACAAAACAATTCATGGCTCAAAAACCATATTATCATTTTTCTTAAGTGTTTAAATTTGTTAAATTAGTTCTATAATTAATTAATGTGTGTGTGCATTTTTATTGATAAGTGTATCAAACCATTATTGTGGCTCAGAGAGAGCATTTAACTTTTCATTTTGTTTGATTTACACATTTGCTCTTGGTTAGAACCACAAAAAAACAGCTGTCCACTGACAGACCATTTTGCAAGTGTTTACTATTGACTTTAACACACACTACACTTGACACAATTGGCATTATGACGCGATCTCGAAGCCTCTTGTCGGCAAATGCACCAAAAGCTTCGGTCGAGAAGTCAGCGCTGGCGTATCAGGATTGGGCTGCGGGTGGGCAAAAGCTCTGCTGAAGAGTGAGCGCAAGCACAACTGGCTGGACTGCACCAAAGAGTCGCTTCCAATTGCAGAGTGTAGTTGCTCTGGCTTCAGTACTGGTGGCGCCGAGTGGGGCAATGATTTGTGTCTTTCTCTCAGATACGTGGCGTGTGCTTCTACAGCAAAATGGTGCAAATTGTGGCACGAACAAAAAAAATCGAAACCACACCCAAGATGCTCTGAGTTTGCTCGAAGCGAATGCTCAAAGGTCCCGAGAAACTTGTGTATGCGATCTGGATGTGGGTGATGGATCGCACTGTATGCACGGATCGTTCTTCTGTTTTGTTGCTTCTCGCCTAGAGCCTTGGCGAATACGCAAATAATTGTGAACGAATCTTTGGAGTGAAATGTGCCTACTTTTTGACTTTGGAAATTCTCAAGTAAATAATAACAGTTGCCAAGTTTTTTCCTAGCACGAGTTTTGAGTAAATTTGCTAAGAGCAAAATTTCGCCGAAAAATTTCGTGGCCTTCTTTATACGAGTTAGGATTCGATCGAAGATTGTACTGCTTCACATTTTTCTAGTAGACCTGTGGTATGTTGGCTTGGATATCCTTGCGAAGGAGAGCCAAGTTATCGGATCTATCCAACAGCACAATAGGCTTGGCTAACAATAATCGTTTCCATGGGTGATCATATCTACTTCGAACAGTGCTTTGTTAGGCGAGCAACCGAGAGATTGGTGCAATGAGGATCTAAGAGAGCAAGATATGGCTGTGAAATGTCTATCCCATTCTGTCTGATCGCTGTTCAAGTATAATCTGACTTCAGCTAATAAGGAGCGGTTTACCCGCTCGGCAGCATTGCTTTGCGGGGAGTATAGCGCGGTATAGACATGCTGAATGCCTAACCCGGTCAGGAAATCGTTGGTTTTGAATTGCGATCCGTTATCGCTGACTATTGTCTCAGGCACACGAAATCCGTGAAAGACAGTTTTAAGCAAAAAGTCTTGGATGGCTGCAGAAGTAAACTTTTTCAAAGGATGTAGCTAATGTTATTTGCTAAAATGGTCTAAAAATATGAGCAATCCGATGTGTCCTTCTTTACCTCGAAGGTATGGGCCAAGCAAATCAATATACAGTCTCTCAAAGGCTCTACACATCGGACAATGAGACCCCATAATTGAGCGAAGAGCGTGATTGGGCGCCTATGTGGCCTTACAGACATCACATTGCCGAATTTACTCTCTTACATCCGCCGCTAACCCATGCCAAAATAAATTTCTACGCAATTTCTCTATCGTTTTTTGCATCCCGCCATGCGACGAAATAACACTGTCATGGGCTTGCTGAACGACGTCTGATTTGAGCCGCTTGTGAACCCAAAGTTTCCATGAATTCTTTTCCTGCGACAAATTACCAGATGCATGTTCAGTTCGCATATAAATAAAGAGACTGCAACTTTAATGTCAGGAAATTTCGAATGATTTTCCAAGAAATTCGATTTCAACGACATATACTCCTCATCTGCCAAAGCATCTGACTTTAAATCGATTACCGGACTGACATCCAAGGCTGCAATTTCGACCTCACATAAGCGTGAAAGGGTGCCTGGCATCATGTGCTCTTTTCCTTTCCGATGTGAAATCGAAAACTTGAACTGTTGCAGTCGAAAAATCCATCGCGCTAGCCTTCCTGACACTTTTAGTTGACGCATGAGCCAAACTAGACTGGAATGATCCGTTACGAACTCAAACTCCTGTAGTCCCAAATAGCATCGAAACTTTTCAATAGCTAGAATGACGGCCAAACATTCGGGCTCTGTTACGCCTTAGTTCTTTTGTGCGCGGCGAAGTTTTTTGACATAAACGCAATGGGTTTCTCTTCGCTATCCTTGGAGACTTGACCCAACACTGCGCCAATTCCAAAATCACTAGCATCGCAGTGGCAAAATCATTGTTTTAAAGGCCTATTGCACAGGTTAAAAGTAATTTTAAGTTATCCATGGCTCCTTGAGCTTCTGTAGTCCAATTAATTTATTTTTAGTCGACAATACTTCCGTTATCGGGTAAGTAAGCTCAAAAAAGATATGGATAAATCTGTCATATCAGCCGCAGAAAAATCTTCGAAAATGATACAAAGATTGTCGAGGTGTCCGAAAACACACAGTAGCGTAATTCGGGTGGAATAATACTATCCATTAATCTGCACAATCCAAAGGGCATGACTTTGAGTTGGTATAATGGCCTCCCTGGGACGGTAAAGGCTGTTAATGGCCTTGCTTCTTCTGACTGCTCGATCTGCCAATACGCATCCTTTAAATCCAATTTGGAAATAATATTCGCTTTTGGCAGACGAACGAGAGTTCCGTCTATGCTAGGCAACGGTTAAGCGTCCTTTTTCGTTGCTGCATTTATTTTACGCCCGTACAGACACAATCTCACTTTATTTGGCTTAAGTACAAGGCGCATGGGTGAACTCCAAGCACTAGCCGAGGGCCCTATGACATCGAGGGATGTTCAAACAGCCTCCAAAAATAAATGCCGAGAATTACTCGTTGTTTGATGGATGGTATAATGTAAAACCTCATGAGTTTTTGCTTGTCCTTATAAGTAACTAATACGTTCAGGACTCCAATCACATAGTGTTCTGTAATAGGGACAACTGTCCATTTGCATGTCTTTATTCATGTATGTGTATATATTGCCGCTTGCGCCGTTGGCTTATGCCGACGCAGCGGTTCCTAAGTGAGATACGCATGAGCGGAGACTCAAATTACATTTGCACTTGATGAGTGGTTCGGGTATATGTGTTCTTACATAAACAATGCAACTAAGTGTAACATTGTATACTCTATATATGCACATACTACATCTCCCTTTTTAAAAGAATAACGTAATTACAAATAATGGAGTTATTCTAAATCTATATTTATTTTACATACATATATGTCGGCGCACACTAAGAGTGTGTGGATATTGGTATGAGTGTATGTGTATGCAGTCTCGGAATTTCACCAGAAGACTAATTTCACAAGTATGTTAATATTGCATCAGCCTCTAAGCGTGCTGTGATAGGTTGTCTGCATGTTGTCGCTTAAGAAGCGCCGTTTTAGCGAGGCGACAGTGTGGCGTTGCTGTCGCCGAGTGTGGTTCGGTGGTAAACACAGAAAGAAGACGCAGGCAGTTGCGCTTAGAACTTGGCGTGTGTAAAACCGAAACTCGCTGCGCTACTACGATGTCGAACGTTAATAACCCAGCTGCTACATCAGAAGTGGGATCTGGCTCGCTACCTAGTGAATCAGATGGGCCATGGCGAATTTTAATGGAAATGCAAAATAAAAATTTGATCGAGCTTATCAAAGTTGTACAATCCGCGACACCCGAAACAACAAATAAAAAAACAATTGTGCTACCAAAATTCAACGCAGACCTTGATGGCGCCGACGCATCGGCGTGGTGCTCAACAGTAAATATAATTTTGGCAGAAAATACCATAAAAGACAGCGCGTTGGTGATGGCCTTGAGTGCATCGTTGGAAGGTAGTGCGTCGCAGTGGCTTTCACAAATATGTTATCCTGACATAACGTGGGACGAATTTAAAGAACTTTTCATGCAGCGTTTTGGCAGTGTAGAAACGCCAGCGGCTATGTTTCTGTCAATGTTAGCTAATTGTCCGACCGATGGTGAATGCCTCTCCAATTATGCTAGTCGTATGGTGACGTCACTTACCACGAAATGGCGCGACATGGACGTGGAGGAAATTGCAGTTTCTGTGACGCTTGCGAAGATGGCTCACGTTGATAACAGATTGCAGCGCCTAACCTTTACTTCAAATATGCGCACCAGAAGTGAGTTGCAAACCGAGCTTAAAGCATTCACGTTCAACAAAAGGAAGAAAAATTTGCAAGAGGAAATGTCTTCACCTTGACATAAAGCGTCCGAAATTTTCAACAATCAAATGTCATTTCTGTGGAAAATTAGGCCACAAGATGATGGAATGTCGAGCTAGACAGCAGCAAAATCATCCCTCGTCTCTGGCTATGAACAGTAGCGGCAGGAATGCATTTGGCCACCAGCAAAAAGCGAATGTAAGTGCTTTAAGTGTGGTGAACTTGGTCATATTTCAACACATTGCAGTAAGCCCAAAATGGATAAGGTCAAGGATACACACCAGATGAAAAGAGTGGAGCTATGCGAAGTTGTTGAGCCCAAAGGAGAGATGGTTCATCATGGTCAAACGTTTATAACAACATTCGACTCTGGAGCGGAGTGTTCATTGATAAAACAAAAGATAAGTGTCAAATTAGTTGGTAAAAGAATCAACAATGTAGTGATGTTAAAGGGTATTGGTAGTGGCGGCATATGTAGCACATTGCAAATACTTAGCAACGTAAAAATTGGTCAACACTGTATTGAAGTTTTGTTTCATGTTGTGGACAATGAGTATTTGAAGAATGATATTATTATTGGTCGAGAAGTACTGTCCCCTGGATTTAATGTTATAATATCACCAGGAAAATTCGAAATTTTTAGATCAAAAACTGTAAACTATTGTTCAAATGATGAGAAATTTTGTAAATTAAATACTGATCTTGTTGGGGAAGATAGAGATAAATTACAAGATTTATTGGAAAAATATTCAAAATCTTTTATTAATGGAATTCCTTCGACTAGAGTTAGTTCGGGTGAAATGAAAATTAAATTAGTAGACCCAAGAAAAATTGTTCAAAGAAGACCATATAGGCTTAGCCCAAATGAAAGAGAATTGGTACGAGACAAGATTAATGAATTATTACAATGTAAAATTATAAGGCCAAGTTGCTCACCTTACGCAAGTCCCATAATGTTTGTCAACAAAAAAGACGGTACTCATCGTTTGTGTGTTGATTACCGTGAATTAAATTCTAATACAGTCGCAGATAGATTTACCTTGCCCCTTATATCAGACCAGATAGCCAGACTTTATGGAGCGAAATATTTCACATGTTTAGACATGGCAAGTGGGTATTATCAAATTTCCATGCACAAAGAATCGGTAGAGTGTACAGCATTTGTCACTCCAGACGGGCAATACGAATTTTTGGCAATGCCTTTTGGGCCCAAGAATGCACCTTCAATATTTCAACGCACAGTCATGCAAGCACTTGGAGACCTTGCAAATACGTTTGTTGTCGTTTATATGGATGACGTAATGGTGGCTGCTACAACAAAAAGTGAGGCTTTGGAAAGGTTGCAAATTACTCTTGATTGTCTCACAAATGCTGGATTCTCATTTAATATAAAAAAATGTTCTTTCCTCAAGTCAACAGTTCAATATCTGGGATATGAAGTGAGTGCAGGTGAAATCCGCCCGAATCCGCTTAAAGCTACAGCGTTAACTACCTTGCCACCTCCTCAGTCAGTCTCTGCTTTACGCCAATTCATTGGATTGGCGACTTACTTCAGGCAATTTATGCAAGGATTTTCCTGTTTTATGAAACCGTTATATCTTTTAACTTCGGGGAAGAATGATTTTGTGTGGAGATCGGAACATGAAGAAATTAGACAAAAAGTTATTACTATCCTTACACAAAAGCCAGTCTTAGTAATTTTTGATCCGAACCGTCCTATTGAGTTGTATACCGATGCAAGTTCTCGGGGATACGGTGCCATCTTGTTACACAAAATCAACAAAATGTCTCATGTTGACTTCTTTTCAAGAAATCTGCCTTCAGCAGAGTTGACTTGTAAAATTCCAGAAAAACGAGTTAATTTGGCAGAAATATCTGACAATTGGCTTTTGGCCGAACAGTGTCAAGATTTTGAAATAGTTAATATTGTAAATAAATTGAAAAAAAATTCTCTTGCTGGGGACATTGCCAAAACTTACGAGTTGCGAGCAGGAATATTATATCGAAAAATTCAGCGAAATGGCAGAACTCGATCTTTACCAATTGTTCCTCGACCATTTAGAAGGTCCGTAATAAATCAGATCCACGAGTCCATCATGCATTTGGGATGGAAGAAGACTTTAGATAAGGCTTACGACTATTACTGGTTCGATAACATGTCCAAGTATATTTGGAAGTTTGTTGAGAACTGCACTGTCAAAGTCTTCTTCGGGTAAAGTTCAAGTAAGTCTTCATCCAATACCAAAAGTAAATACAACTTGGCACACCATTCACATCGACATAACCGGAAAGTTGAGTGGCAAGTCTGATCAGAAAGAGTATATCATTGTTCAGGTGGACGCCTTTACTAAATTTGTTTATTTAACCCAAACGCTTAAAATTGATGCTGAAAATTGCATAAATGCTGTCACGTCTGCTATTTCTCTGTTTGGAGTACCAAATCGCGTGATAGCGGATCAGGGCAGATGTTTCGCCAGCACTAGATTTAGTGAGTTTTGTTCACAACAAAAAATTAATTTGCATTTGATCGCGACAGGTGCAAGTAGAGCAAACGGACAAGTTGAACGCATTATGAGCACCTTAAAGAACTTATTAACCGCCGTTGAAACTAGCAATCGATCTTGGCAAGATGCTTTAGGAGAAGTTCAATTAGCTTTGAACTGTACGGTTAGTCGAGTGACAAAGGCAAGCCCCTTAGAATTGTTTATCGGCAAAGTTACCCGCCCGTTGGGATTGCTTCCACCCTGCGATATGGTAGAAGAGATCGACTTGACAGAAGTGAGAGCACGAGCAGGTCAAAATATTTCAGCTGCAGCAGCATATAACAAGAAGCAATTTGATAAAAACAAGGCTAAAGTTGTTGGATTTAGGGTTGGAGATTTCGTATTGTTAAAAAATGAAGAGAGTCATCAAACAAAGCTAAGTCCAAAGTTTAAGGGGCCGTTTCAAATAACTGAATTGTTAGAGGGGGATAGATATATGCTCAGGTCTTTGACAAATAATAGAAAATATAAATATGCTCATGATGACTTAAGAAAAATGCCAAATGAGTATGTAAGTTGTGAAAAGGATTTAAATAATGAAAAAGTTGAAACAGAAACTGTTGAAAGAGACAGTAATGAAATGGTTGAAAAAGAAACTGTTGAAAGAGGCAGTAATGAAATAGTTGAAAAAGACACTGTTGAAAGAGACAGTAATGAAAGCATGTAAAAAGAAACTGTTGAAAGAGACAGTACAGGTGCCTTAAGGGCTAATAATGAAATTTGTAATAATAATGTAAGCACAAGTGCAAAACAATTGTTTTGATCATGGCGTGTGGCGCATTAGATAACATAGTGAGAAACCTGAATGGTTAATGATAATGTTAAAATGAAGATGTAAATTGTAATGGAAATTATAAGTTATACTTGAATAAACTTTATAAGTTGGTTATTTGGTAACAAAGCATCTTTGGTAAAATTGCGCGAGGTCGTGTAATGGTCAGGATGGCCGTGTCGGCGCACACTAAGAGTGTGTGGATGTTGGTATGAGTGTATGTGTATGCAGTCTCGGAATTTCACCAGAAGACTAATTTCACAAGAATGTTAATATTGCATCAGCCTCTAAGCGTGCTGTGATAGGTTGTCTGCATGTTGTCGCTTAAGAAGTGCCGTTTTAGCGAGGCGACAGCGACTTATAATATTTTGAATAAAAATTTATCATATGTAACAAAATTAATAATTAAAAATTATCATTAAAAATGGGAAAAAGGGAGTTATAAAGTACTGCAAATGTGTGTAACAGACAGAAGGAGGCACTTCCGACTATATAAACTATATATATTCTTGATCATGATCAACAGTCCAGACGACCTAGCCATGTCCACAGACAGACGGACAGACGGACATTTCACAAACCCAATATACTCTTTTTTCTTTTTTTTTTTTTCAAAAAAATTAAAAAATAGTACAATTAATTTAAAATCAAGAAACCCAATCTGGAGATATTTACATTTTTCTAAAGTCACTTGTGAAGTTATTGAAAGACCCGTATATTTTAAATATATCAAAAACGGACACATTTTTTCAAATTTTGAACATAAGCAATGACTCTAAAATTGTGAAGATCCGAGCATTTTTTTAAATTGTTCTACCCTCTCTTATGATTAGCTCCCAGACGCCAAAAATAGGGCATGTCACACTAAAAAAGTAAGAATGATCTAGTCGAGTGTGCTCTTCCATAACTTTGGTGTTAACTATCCGATCGTGATGAAATTAACACAGCTGATCAACATTGATACAACATATATGTGGAAAATCAGCGCTTTATCTTTAAAATTGTGGCTTTGGGAGTTTTTTTGATTTGCGGAGAGGTGCGCGGGGATGCATGCGAAATTTGAAATAAACTTGATCTGCGAATGGTATACAGGAACCTGCATGCCAAGTTTGGTGTCTCTAGCTCCTATAGTCTCCGAGATCAGTGCGTTCATACAGACAGACTGAAGGACATGGCTGGTTCGTCTCGGCTGTTGATGCTGATCAAGAATATATATAGTTTATATAATCGGAAATGCCTCCTTCTGCCTGCAGTATTTTTTTGCAGTACTTTATAACTCCCTTTTTCCCACTTTTAATGGGAACAGGGCGTAAAAATACCAGCATTAAAAAAAATCCCAAAATGTATTTATGCTGGCGACTGTCATATTATCGAAGGAGGCGCATTAAATTGTACATAAAAAGTATTTGATTGGGTGCGTGGCATTTGTTGTGTTAACAAATATTAATGAACAAATAAAGAAAAGTGTTTTGTTATATGCAGCAGCGCTGCAATTATACGCTGCAAACATCTTAATGATGAAAGACAAATCAGAAATTATGGACGAAGACACAACGATCCACAAAGTTAGCATGATCTTACATCAATTTGGTCGCATATTATCTTTCGTGGAGCCATTTATAACCAGGCAGGATGCGGAACTCCATTGGACCTGCAGAAAGCCTCAAAGTCACTTTGCGTTGTTTGGCATATACCCTACTATGTCAGATAATAAATATTTATATATAAATATGTATATCTTTTGTGTATCTCTTGTATATGTAGAAAGGTACATTTGGGCAGGCTGGATACCCCGTCGGCTCCGGGGCGTAAGCCCGATTTCCATGAGAACCGGCTATAAAAAAGGTTGTCAGCTTGTGTGATGTGTTTGTATAAACGCGTTCAGGTAGCTGTCTAGATTTTTGTGGACTTGTTCCCCATCATAGCCCCATCATAACCCAAATCAAAGAAGCTACATACATGTTCTAAATTTCATTCAGGTGAAAAACTAGAGGTTAAATAATGTTTTGTTTTCGGAACATTTTGGCAATTAAAAGGAAATTGGCTAACCGATTTTAATCAAATTTATGAATGTTGTAGCCATTAAAATTCCGCAAGTGTTGATATGTAACACATATCGGCACACTGCACAACGTGAGGAATGCAAATTAATATTATTATATTAAAAAAGTTCTTATATTAAATTAGATATCAGAAGTTTTGTGGCCTTAATTTGCATCGTCCCGTACGTCACGTAGAGGGGTTTATTTTTATAGCTATATAATAAGCTTCCATATAGAAACTTAATTTTTGACCGACCGTTCCTATGGTAGCTATAGTATATAGTTATTCGATTTTGAAGTGAAAAAAAAAAAATGAAAAGCTTTCATTTAAAAAGTCAATTATTTCAGAAAAAAAAAACTATTGGACAGTGCCGCAGCAACTGGGAAACTGAAAAAAAATATTAGATAAGGGCATTTCCAGAAAAAATTGAACCAGCACCGAAAATTTCAGTCCCTATTTCTTCTGAACAATATGCTTTAATTGATAACAACGTTGCAGTCGAATGCACCCGACTGCGATACACTCTTTTTTTCGCCCCTTTGCGGAGTCAGAAGTAGGCGTGACAATTGTATTTTTGCTCAAATCTTTCAAGTTTTGCCATCAATTTAAGTTTGTTTGGACCCGTTCTACAGGTTTGGGAGAAACAAACATTGCTCGATTGCAAGGGCGGGGGTGGGCGTGGCAAAATTATTTTCATCCAATCTATTTAATAGGGCAACAGAATTCAACCTGCAAAATTTGGTGATTCTAGCTTAAGGGGTGTGGGAGATACAGACTTTGCTTATTTGTGGGGGCGGAGGTGGGCGTGGCCAAGTTTTTTTTGAGTCAGATCAATCAAGCAACTGATTAGTAGCCCTTGTGCTAAATTTGGTCACTCTAGCTATAAAACTGTGGAAGATATAGGTTTTTGCGGTTTGTGGGGGAAGGGGTGGGGGTGGGGTGGAGATCTTGAGACTGTGTCTTACTATGGTATATACCAACATGTATACCAAGTTTGGTTGCTCTAGCTTCAAAACTGTGGAAAAAAAATTAAATAAGAGTATAATTAATATTAGTCTGCAGAAGTTCAATTTGACAATTTACTGACGGAAAGAGAAAGATATCATTCCAGTTAAGTGAATTAACGTCAATATTAAGTTTGTTATAGTTAATATTGTTAAAGTCACGATATTCTATATTATGGTCATTGTTACCTAAGCAAAAGTCACAAAAGTCATGTTTAGCATACAGATTATTGTTCTTACTTTAAAACTTTATCAGACGTATTTACAAAAAATAAGTCTAGTAGAGTATTTCTAGTACACATAAAATGTGTAGGTACTGGTGAATTTACCAATTTTATGATATATCTAATATGATATATCTAATATGATATATCTAATATGATATATCTAATATGATGTATCTAATATGATATATCTAATATCTAAACTCAATTTTCTTGGCCAAACTTTGTGCATTTAAATGACAAATATGTAAGCCTGACATCTGCTTAACAAGAACTCTTATCATGGCATAGCTGTTTGCACTATAGACTACCAAATCAGATTTAATTTAAACAAATAATAGTACTCAAGCAGCCCAAGCATTTTTTTAGCATTTGAATATGTTGAATTAAATTATATTATAAAAAATTAAACATAAACTAAATTTAGAGCTACTTATAACAACATGATAACCTAAGATACTACTTAGAATGTAAAAATTAAGCTGAAATAAAAAGGAAACAAGTAAGAACCTTGCAGTCGGATGCACCTGACTGCGATATTCTCTTTTTTTAGCCTCTTTGTGGAGTCAGCAGTGATCGTGGCAATTGTATTTTTGTTCAAATTCAAGTTTTGCAATCAATTTTAATTTGGTTGGGCCTGTTCAACAGGTTTGGGAGAAACAAACATTGCTTGATTGCAAGGGCGGGGGTGGGCGTGGCAAAATTATTTTTATCCAATCTTATTTATAGGGCAACAAAATTCATGATCTTGACACTTTGTCTGCCCATGGTATATACCAACATGCATACCAAGTTTGGTTGTTCTAGCTTCAAAACTGTGGAAAAAACCTGCGTTCATACGGACAGACGGACAATTCACAAACCTAATTTACTCTTTTATTAATTTTTTTGAATAAAAAAGAAAAAAGAGTATTTTGGGTTTGTTTTTATTATGGCGCAGCAATCACAGGTCGTTGCTGCTTCGATACTTCTTGGTACCGATTGGTACCTTGGTACCGACTTCTTGCCGAGTCAATCTGGGAATTTCTGGTACGAATTGTGGAATGGTTGGTTTCGGAGGCTTTGCGAGAGACACTTCTTCTATGTGTAGATTTCCATAGGCTACGCAGTCAGCACGTTAAGTGCAGAATGTTTTGTGCAGCCAAATTCTTGGCAATTGTGTGGCTCTTCTACAGTAATTTTTCGGATAAGCAAGTTTTCAAGCTTGAACGGTGTTTTTCTTGAGCGTATTTGTTTCAGGCTCTAGATCACCCTCAACATCTACTGTGGTTCTTTCCGTTTGTTTATAATCTTTATGGCAACCTTTGCGTTGAAATTCTTTTCTTTTAGATCATTAATAATATCAATTGGCTTGATACAAATTTCCAGACCTTCAATTACAACGTGTAGGCCCTTAGCGCTTTGCATCTGTAGTAGTTTATCTTCCTATCATTCAGATATTTTGAAACTGTGCGATAATTGTCCTCGCTACGTATGAATATTGGCGGCGGTTTGTCCGCACTGACTTTCGGAGCACCTGCGTTTGTGCTTTTTCCTGTTTTTTCATCTAGACGATTTATTTTACAATGATTCTCAGTCTATTTATTTTTTGGGCTCAACTTACGGTTGATTTGAACGTAGCGGTCAAGCCCAGTCTGCACTGCCGGCTTAGGCGTTGGTGTTTCTTTCTTCTTGGCTGGGGTGTAAGCTGGTGATGTTGGTTTCGCTAAATGCTGCGTTGACGATACCGGCGTTGTTGTAATGGTTGACATGGTTGTTGTTGCACTCGACGAAACGCTAGCCGCCGCTTGCATAGGTGAGAGCGAGTTGCATTGGGCGCTCCAGGACTCCATATTCAGTCCAGGTGGACCGGGGGAAATAGAGCTGAGCCCGTCGAAATTAATTGATGTCATTAAGCTATTTGTTGGATCCGGAGAGACAAATGTAAAGTACGCGTTGTTTTTGCTTAGGGAGAGTCGGCGGTCGTCTTGCTCTCGTTGTCGCTGGGATCGGATATTTTTTTGGCTCATTGTTTTGTTGCCATTTTTTTCGGTTTCACTATGAATATTACCCGATGAAATGTAGTATAAAGTTTGAATTAGTTCACTTATTTGTCATAATAAGAAAGTATTGCGTGATTTGACATCACACTAGTACCGTAACACAAGGCGACGACTTGTATAATTTTGTTTTGGTAATATTATGGCGATATTACATTATATTAACCGAATTTCCGCGGAAGAAGAGTAAACACGTCTGCTTACTTCATGTATGAAACATGTCTTTACACAATTAAAGGGAGAGTCGAACTGAAATTTTCGAATTAATATTTTGTTTTCCTTTATGCATAATAGGTTTACTTATAATCAAATTGACTGTCAAAATTACTTTAAATCTATAATTAATACTATAATCATTTTTAAAGCACTTTCCAAAAATTGAAATGACCGACTATATTTGCCCCGTCTATGTCGGCCCGTCCAGCCGTCTGCCCATAAGTCTGGCTGTCCATCAGTATAAACGCAGTTTTTTTTTGAAGTTTTAAAGCTAGAGCAGTCAAACTTGGAATACTTGTTAATATATATATTTGAGACTGGGGTTTAATCGTATTTATCAATTAAAAAGAACAGTCCCGGTTTTAATTAAGTTAATTAACGTAATATTAAGTAATTTAAATGAATTGTTGTTAATAAACTTTAGAGCTTAGAGCATCGTTTTCTCAAACACGCCTTTCGTCGTACGCTGATACTCTCTGCTTCTTCTTCTTTCTGGCAGGCTAACCACATCGTCGTTAGGATCGGTTACTTAAGGAGGGCTGGCCATGCGGCGTTGCTAGACTTTTTCCACATATAAGTATGCATTACATAAAAACACCTCTACGCGAGGTTATAGTCTTGTGACGATGCATACTCAAGCCACAAAACTTCTGATATAAAATAACGTCACTTATTTTATATCAGAAGTTTATTTTTTGATTAATGTTACAACTATTTTAAGTAATAAAATTAATTTTGCATTCCGCACGTTGCACATAGCTAGCTGTTTTTCAGAAAAAATTTGTAGAAATTCTAGACAGCTACCTCAATGCGTTGAGACAAACAATCAGACAAAAAAACAAACAGATTTAGATTAAGAGCTTTCAAAGGCTTCTCGAAAATGGTAACTCTGAATTTGAAAATGTGCTCGATAATTTGCCACAACATATTCAGCATTAAAAAGTTTATTGTTCATCAATCAATCAATCGTCAATCAGCAAAAAAAAAAAAAGTTGCCATTGTAACAACGCGTTCCTTAAATGTTCGTTACCCTGTGGGAAAGGCTATTACAAGAAACTCATAATTTAAAAAAAAAAAAAAATCTAACAAAACAAAACAATTAAGATATAAATCGCGCCTCTTCGGCCAAATCTCGAAGGTATATTTCAAATCTGAGGAGATCAGCTGTAATTGAATTTTTCAACTCATTTTTTTTTTTTGCAATTAAGGTTGAAACCATTAATTTATATATCAGAAAACATGTTTAATTAAATATCAATAGGAAAACCGTAAAGTTCTCGTGTGACATGTAATTAATAACTTCGGTGGTAGTAATCAAGAAATGTCCAAGCTCACAAATAGTTTTAGGCTGCTTGTACTTTACATTTGTTTCCGTTCGATCTGCTGGCGGTCGCATGCCTTCGATGTAACTCAGGAACCTTACTTGAGATTTTTGAAAATAGCATTTATCAGCATTGACGTTCATTCCATACTTTTGCAGAATTTCCAAAACAGTTTTAAGAAGCGCCTTATGTTTGTTTGTGATGCAGACATGATGAGAATATCATTAATATAGACGTAAACGAAATCCACTCCGCTGAAGATGTTGTCCACGAAGCGCTGGAAGGTTTGTGTAGCGTTATTTAGTCCGAAAGGCATGAAGAGGAATTCTATGAGCCCGAGAGGTGTGTAAACTGCTGTTTTCGGAATGTCCTGCTCGCCCATGGGTATTTGTTAGTATGCTCGTACCAAATCGATCGTCGAGAAAACAGTTTTGCCATGCAGTTTTTCGGCGAAATCGTGTATATGCGAAATTGGGTATCGATCAGGCATCCTAAGGGCGTTGAGTTTGCGGAAATCTCCGCATGCAAATGACTTGCCCAAGGACTTTTCGAAGGTCGGTAAATTCCTTGGGCAATGAAAAAATTAACTTCTGCCTGAGCAACAGAAAGTTTTTATCCAGACGTTTTGCAACGGGATTGCCTGTGGTCTCAATGTGGTGGTATTCGTCGTGTGGAATCCTGGTCGTGACATAGTTGCTAGGTTTGGATGTGATCTGACATTGACGCAGCAACTCGTGATAACTGTTGTTAGCGTGTAATAATGAAACTATTGGTTACTTCACGCACTGAGCCAGTTGCTGATACTTTCGTAGTTACGTCGATTAGTTTCTGAGCTTTTAAGTCAATTATTAAATTGTGCTTTACCAACAAGTCAGCTCAAAATTTTGTCTATGGGTATGAAGGCCACGATGAATGACCAGCTGAAAGGACGTCGAAATCCCAGGTCGAGCTGTAGTACGTGTGTGAAATAAGTTGCAAACAGTTGCGAGACATGTGTGTCTTATGATGAGCAGCTTTGCCTGATACGACTGATTCGGAGTCGACGAGGAGACGTAAGTTAGAGTTTTGATCGGTTATTTAAAGGCGAGGTTCGGGTAGACCGACAGCTGAAGGTGTATGAGGATGTTTTGTCATGCTGCCGATCGATGGTGAATTGCTGATCGATGTTGGGCTATCGTCAACCAGCGAAATTGCCGACAGCCGTTCTAATTTGGATGTTGCCATTTGGGGCAACCATTTCGGCACTTGCGCGCATCGTTGCCGAACCGTTTGTGAAAATATCAAAGTCCGTCCTCCACATCGTTGTTACTGCTCTGCTGCTTTGAATTTCGTGAGTGAGATGAACGTTTCAAATTGTTGACTTGAATCTGAAGATCATGATCAGAATCAATTAGTTTTTTCAAAGTTTTCTGCGTAATACCTGAACGAAAATCGCATTCAGTGAAGTACCAGCTGGTGGCTGCGTAAGCTGCTGGGAAGTGTGCACATCATCCAGTTGCATCAAGCATCTTGTCAGCTTTCTCAGCCAAATTGTCCAGATCGTCTTCTGGCCATGCTGACAAAAGTGGTCGAATTGATGATGGAACTTGTTTCAATAATATCGATCGAATCACAGGCTCCAAGTTGCTTGGTGCTAGGCGTCTCATGCAAGCATCTTTGTCGGTTTAATGCCGCTCATTTCTTTAGCCTGCAGCATGCGTGGTTATTTCTTCTCTTCTGTTTTCGATTTGCGGGGGTGCGGGGGGGTCATCCTATTGATCTGCGTATGGTATACAGGAACCTGCATGCCAATTTTGGTGTCTCTAGCTCTTATAATCTTTGAGATCGACGCGTTCATACAGACAGACGGACAGACAGACAGACGGACAGACAGACGGACACACAGACGGACATGGCTAGTTCGTCTCGGCTGTTGAAGCTGATCAAGAATATATATAGTTTATATAGTCGGAAATGCCTCCTTCTGTCTGTTACACACATTTGCAGTACTTTATAACTCATTTTTTCCCATTTTTAATGGGAATAGGGAGTAAGAAGACCTGGAGAAAGGCCATAAGAAAAGAACAACCCCCATATTTTGTGGTGCCTGTTCCAACCAGTTAAATGTGTGAAAGCAGTACTTTTTTAGTGTACCGCATTCTTGTACCGATTTTCGAATTTTTTTATACCCTTGCAGAGGGTATTATTATTTTGTCACGAAATGTGTAAGGCTTTGAAGGAGACGTCTCCGAAAAAAATGTTGTGTTCGTGATCAGCATCAACAGCCGAGTCATGTCCGTCTGTCTGTCTGTTTCTTTATATGCGTTTTCAAGACTTTGTTCTAGAGCTATTTTGATGGAACTTCGTACAGAAAATTAGGTTTTTTTCATTTGAATTTGAGCTGACGAAAAGTAAGAAAGCGTTTGCAGATTTAGTTTGTGGTCTTTTATTTATTCAAAACCCTACTTATTTGGCACACTCGCCGTTAATAAATTATTTAGAATTAGTTGATCCTGGCTGGGATGTCCTTCGGTGATCCTGGCCGGCGGGGACACCTCTTAGGTCCTCCTTGCGGTTATCAGAACTCGTCTTAGGCACTCCTGTCTCTCACAAGGACTCGCCCGACTCTCCGATCTTTGCTAGGACTCCCCAGAGTACGTGTCCTTTGGTCGCAAGATCGACAAGGACGCGACCTGTTCGCTAAGAACTAATACAGGCACCTTTCTGCACCTTTTGCTATGCCTAGCACTCTGGTATACGCAAGTACTCGCTTCAGGCACTCTTGTTATCGTCAGGATTCGTCAATGGCACTCCTGTCTTTCACAAGGACTCGCCAGACTCTCCGACCTGCACAAAGACTCGCACTGAAGCACTCCTGCCAGCACTCAGACTCGCTAGGGCTTATTTCGGTGTTTAAGAATGGCACTGTACTAGTTCCGCGTAGCAAGGTGACCTCCTTGTCAGATCTTACCTATTATCCTGTCGATCCTTTTCGAACAGATGTTGTGATTGATGCTTACGATGCACTTAGTTTGACGTCTCCGCATTAACTGCCTCGGTCCCACGCTGCTGTCTTCTTTTATAGGCGCCGGCAGCCGACATTTACCGTTATAACGGTAAATGTCACCAACGGCTTAGCTGCACTTTGAACCCTTCGGTCAGTGCACCGATGGCTGTTGATATTTACCGTAAATTTGAATGCCTGTTGTGAGGATCCATGTATGAGTTCTCACAAACTTAAACTAATTATTATTATTTATGTTGACTATTTGCTATTTTTATTAATCTAGTGAGGCCCTATGGCCCTCCCTCCCCCCGGTGGATGATCCCCTCTTAGCCTTAGGAATTTAAAGTTATTTTGTTCTCCATTTATTTTTTTTCATGTTTGTATATTTTTTTTAACATTTTTTTTCTATTTTTACTTTTTAGGTCCTGGCGAAGACCCGCTGGATGCCCCTGGCCATCCGGATGCGATATTGCCTTCCGGCGATCCAAGTGAGGCGCAAGGTGCGTGGTCCAGGCTTCCAGCGACTGCGTCCACTTGATTGTGCGCACCGCTCTCAACAGCAGCCCTGACCGTGCCGTTACTCTCGTGTCCGAGTCGGAGACAGCTCTTGCGCTAGAGCCACTGTAATGTGTGTGTACGCTCGTCGCCGACTCGGTGTCACTGATGACGACCGTCTCCATGGCTGCCTCAAAATCGCGTCCGGGTGTCGGGGGCATAGTGGTCGGCCATGTGGCCATCTCGGCCGCCATGGCCTTATCGAGCTCGGCGTCTCTCGTCGCCGTCGATCTGGCCGCCTGGTTCGTCGCCGATGCCGTTTTGTTTGCCGGTGCCGTTTTCGCCGTTGCCGCTGCTGCCGTTGTCGCTGCTGCCGTTGTAGTTGTCGTCGTCGCTGCTGCCGTTGTTGTTGCCGCTTTCGCTGCAGCCCGCGTCTCCGCATACGCTGCTGCCACCGTTGCAGCGTATCAGGCGAGGATTCGGTTTCCGCCCGTGGTTGGTGCTCGCGTTGCTGCCGACGAGTCGGATCTGAGAGTTTTGAGTTTCCATGCTTGGAACGGGGCAGTGGTCTGAGAAAGTCGGAACAGCATCTTTCCTGCCACCAGCAATTCATTTGGCTTATACCGTTGACAAACTTGACATTGTCTGACGTATGTCCTGACGTCACGGTATAATCCTGGCCAATAATATTTTGCTGCGACCCGGGGGATTATTTTCCGGCTTCCCAAGTGTCCTGCTGTCACTGCGTCGTGGTTCTCTTTTACTCGGTCACTCGGTACACATAACCTCCAGGCCACCACATATTCGGTCCCTGCCTGGTGTGGTATGTGCCTATATAAATGTCCGTCTTCCTCTGCGTAGTCTGGTAATTTATGGGGGCTTTGCCGTACCTTGTCTCGCATCTTCTGGATCCAGTTTCAACTAGGATCTGTTTCCTCCTGTATCCGACAACATGTCTCTGTGTCCAGTGGTTGCCGAGACAGTGCATCTGCCACGACGTTGAGCTTCCCTTTGCGGTACAATACTTCAAAATCGTTTTGTTGCTGGTCCAGTGCCCATCTTGCAATCCTTCCGAATGGGCTTTCGATGGAGTTGAGCCATTTTAGGGCCATGTGATCGGTTATCACTGTGAAGTGATAGCCCTCCAAATATGGTCTCAACTTACGTGTTTCCCACACGATCGCTAGGCACTCCTTCTCCGTCGCTGAATAGTTGCGTTCGGCTCCGTTCAAAGTCCAGCTGGCGTAGGAGATGACCCTCTCTCCATATTCGGACGTCTGCGTCAGTATGGCTCCTAATTCTTAGTTGCTTGCGTCTGTCTGCAGGGCAAACGGTTTGGAAAAATCTGGGCAGGCTAAAACAGGAGCCTCCGTCGGTTTGGCCTTCACTGTTTCGAATGCCCTTTGACGTTCGCCCGACCACTTCCATTTTGCACCTTTTTTTAGTGGGGCATTCAGAGGATGCACAATTGTTTCAAAATCCGGAACGAAACGTCGATACCATGATGCCACGCCCACATATTGACGCAGCTCCTTGGCGTTCGATGGTGGTTTTAGCTCGGCGATGGCAGCAACATTCTCCGGGTGCGTTCTGATTCCTCTCTCAGTGACCAGGTGGCCAAAGATATTTTAATTCCTGCTTGCAAAAGTCGCATTTGTCTACGTTGATCCTTAAATTTACCTCTCGCAGCCGTCGGAACACTTCCTTGAGATTTGTCATGTGTTCTTGTCGTGTTTTGCCTATTACGATAGGCAAAAGCATGTTGCATCATCTCGGGTCCGATGACTTGGTCCAGTGCCCTTTGAAATGTGGCCGGTGCTGAGTAGAGCCCGAATGGCATGACTCTCCATTGATATAGTCCTTTCCTTGGAACTGTAAACGCTGTCAATGGCCTGCTGTTCACTTCCAAAGGGATCTGCCAATATCCGTCCTTCAGATCGAGGCTGGCAATGCAGCGAGCATCGCGGAATTGATCCTGGATGTGGACAAAGCGTATGCATCTTTGACAGATTTACTATTTAACTGTCAAAAGTCGACGCAGAGCCTCCATTTTCCTGTTTTCTTGCGCAACATGCCAATAGGTGCGCTGTGCGGGCTTTTTGATGGCTCGATGCAACCCTTTGCCAACAGTTCATCTACTTGTTGGTTTATTTCCGCTTGGATCTTCGGATTCTTGGGGAAATATCGCTGTTTGATGGGGTGGTCGTCGCTCATCACAATTCGGTGTTCCGTGATCGGATACGTGCCCGTCATATTTTCAAAAACGTCCAATTCTTCCCCCACAGAATACGTTCATCTCGGCATCCGGATGAATAGGCTGGACTGGTGGCTTACTGGTCTCTTCGGCTATGGATTCTGTGACTGACTCTGTCACTGCTACCGACAACAGTTCCTCTAACCATCCGTTGTTCCTCCTGCGGGACGGGATGGTCACTCGGAGACCTGCACATTCCAAAATAGTGCCCATACCAGCTAGGAAATCCCATCACAGTACTAATTGGTCTATAACCCCGGGCAAAATTCGCTGATGAAACTGCTGGTCGCGCCGGTGTCGACAGTGGCTTGACCAATTAGTGGTGTGGGCTGCTCTTGACGGCTGCTCTTGATGGCCGTTCCCTGGCGGGCAGCATTTGGCGGTGCGAACCCCTAGCAAAACTCCAGTCGTGCATTTTGGCACTCCACCGCCCAGTGTCCTTCCTAGCCGCAGATTCTTCAGGCCCTGGTTGGAATTGACACAAGCGTTCTCGGATTTGGATGCTGTGTCCTGGGAGCTGGTCTGGGGTCCGCATGCGTGTTATCAAAACGCCTCGGCACATCTCTATTTTAGGGACACGAGACTCTTACAAAGCCATCAGTCGGGACCGGTTATCAGGGCCATGTGATTCCTCCCTTTCGGTCAACCGACTTTGCGTTTCGGGGCTACGTATCTAATCCATTGCCATTAGACGGGCAGACTGTTGGTGTAGATCTGCCTCAGCTCTTGGTGTGCTGAGTAGCGGAGTGGCCTCATCATGGTTTGCATTTCTACCATGTATATTTTAACTGGCTACCCGAGGTCATGCCCTTTCCTGATGACCTCTTCCTGGATCTTTTGTAGGTAATCCCGAGGCATAAAGTTTGCCTTGAATGAGGTCCAGGAAGTCCTGTGCCTGTTGTTGGCGATGTACCACTTTAATGCCATGCCCTGCAACAGTTCTGGCAGAGCCCTTGGAACCAGATTGAGGTCCAGTCCATATGTTTTGGACGACCATTCCACCTGCTCCAAAAATTCCAAGGGCTTGGAGGTTCCGTTGAACCGGAAACCCCACTCTCGAACCTGTTTGGCCACTTTCGCATAGTCTCGGGTGTGGTCTGTGGGGTCGTCTTCCCTCCATACAAATGGGGGTACGGTTCCAGACGGAAATGGCCGCGAGTCCTGCAGCCGAGCTGCGGCAGCGCTGGTGGATGCGGCCACACTCGGACTCGTTGCACACGCGGACACTGTGGTGCCTATCTCCTCGCTTATATCCTCTTCCGCGCCGTCTTTTGGAGTTGTCAGTCGGGTGTGCAGAGGGAAGAGCTCGTTGATCCGAAACGCATGTTGAGTCTACGTTTCGTTCTGACTTACCCACTCCCCGAGTTGCCGGCGCATCACGTCGACTTTGCCCGACACTGCCACTCCAAGTTCCCTTCCATACCTCTCTATTTCCTCCTTTTTGAGGTTATAGACCCAAGCTCGGAGAGCAGGACTTTATAATCCAAATTAAGTGGAGAGCAAGACTTTATAAGCCAATTGGGGTTGCTGGCCTTTAAATGTGTCTTCTAGACCTCAATATGGTCAAGCCCAGTCTGCACTGCCGGCTTAGGCGTTGGTGCTTCTTGGCTGGGGTGTTAGCTGGTGTTGTTGGTTTCGCTAAGTGCTACGTTGACAAAATCGGCAGCTGATTGGCGGCAACCACTGTGTCATTGCCGTTGTTGTTGTTGCAGTTGTTGTCGTTGAAATGGTTGACGTGGTTGTTGTTGCACTCGACGAAACGCTAGCCGCCGCTTGCATAGGTGAGAGCGACTTGCTTTGGGCTCTCCAGGACTCCATATTCAGTCCAGGTGGACCGGGGGAAATAGAGCTGACCCCTTCGAAATTAATTGCTGTCATTATGCTATTTGTTGGATCCGGAGAGACAAATGCAAAGTACATGTTGTTTTTGCTTAAGGAGAGTCGCTGGGACCATATATTTTTTAAAACTGTATCTTTCACAGTTTTACAGCTAGAGTAACCAAATTTAACACAAGGGCTATTAATGACTTCATTGACTGATCTTACTAAAGATCTTGACTCTTTGTCTGCAAATGGTATATACGAACATGTATACCAAGTTTGGTTGCTCTAGCTTGAAAACTGTGGAAAAAAACCTGCGTTCATACGGACAGACGGACATTTCACAAACCCAATATACTCTTTTTTCTTTTTTTATAAAAAAAATTCAAAAAGAGTATAAAAATTGGGCACGCCCACCCCAGCCATCACAAATGAGCAAAATCTATATCTCCTACACCCCGTTAGCTAGAATCACCAAATTTTGCAGGTTGAATTCTGTTGCCCTATTAAATAGATTGGATAAATATATTTTGGACACGCTCACGCCCGCCCTTGCAATCAAGCAATGTTTGTTCCTCCCAAACCCCTAAAACGGGCCCAACAAAATTTAAATTGATGCCAAACTTGAATAATTTTAACAAAAATGCAATTGCCACACCCACTTCTGACTCCACAAAGAGGCGAAAAAGAGTATATCGCAGTCGGGTGTATCCGACTGAAACGTTCTTAATTGTTTTTGGTAATATTTTGGCGATATTACACGTTATATTTACCGAATTTCCGCGCAACGAGAGTAAACACGTCTACTTTGTTCAGTTATTCTCATGATAGTCTTTGTTGAAGTTAATTATTTTTTTTATTACACCCTTTGAGAAGAGTATACTCTTTATATACACAGTGGTTCGTTCTGCTCGTCCTCTGCGGCGCTATCAAGCCAAAGCAGAGAATATGCGAGCTTTTCGGTGCATTTTGCTCAACACATTGACATATTTTCTCTGCTGTGCACCAAATGGTAACGACGCCGATTCCTGACTTAAATCACAAGAAAATATATACATAATAATAGTTTAATTATATGGCACTAGATTATGTGTATGTCGGGTCTAAACTTATAAGTGTCATTGAATTAGAGCATTGAGTTTAAACATGCAGTCAGTCCATTGTTCTGGTTATTGGTTTGTGCCGTTTATTCGCCAGATGGTCAATGTAGTTCCATGCAGATGTGCAGAAAAGTTGAGTGTGGTTTGAAATCCTATTTGTCAAAACGAAGTTTGAATGTAGTTTGAGAAATGAGTTACAGAGAGCCAGAGAAAACAAGATACCCTTTGCAACTTATGTATGAAGAGCTTTGGTAAAAGGTTGCATTGAAATGAGCAAGCATTCATTTTTGGACTACTGAGCAGTGCACTCGAGAATAATTGCTATAACACAAAAAAGGAGAAGAACAATTTAAATGACAATTTAATAAATTTAAAAACTCCTGCATTTTCTGAAGATCAGTGACGTGCTGTTTTGGAGATGCAAAATTGCAATTTCGTGGAAATGTGCGAGTTGGAATGATATATTTAGTGTAAAATAATCTTAAGCTATATAGTTTTCAATACATGTTTTGTTGAAAATTATCGATATCATGTTAGTGCAACATAAAGCTGAAATGTAAATCTTAAGTCATTTCTAACTTTCAGGCATCCCTGTCATTCGATTACCGATAAGTTCACTTATGTATGTATGCGCATTGTGATATACACAGAATAATCGCGCCACGTTGAGTTCTGAAGTGTTTGCCATTGAATACATTACATTTTACTCTGGCGTCACTGGCTTTATTCATCCACGATTTTATCCCAACAGGTTATGGGCCCAGGACTTGATACAAAAAAAAAAGAATATAGCCAAAGAAGAAAAGTATAATTAAAGTGGTGTGTCCAGTTTACTGGAAGAGGCAGATCGCAAAAATCAGACAAAGAGCGAGAGCAGTGCACAGCAAGTATACATTATAAATAACGAAGATAGTCGCGAAAGAGAGTAAGAACCAAAACGAAACGGTAAATGCATCGCATGTGGCAAGCGCGGACATTTTGCAGCAGCCTACCGCCAAAATAAATTCAAAGGCATTCAGCAAAGTATGGAAGAGGCGCCGAAGCAAGAAAATAAATATCATAACGAACGTTCGTTTGTGTGTGTGTCGCCGGAAATGTCTCTTTTCTCTACTCACTTCTCATAAATCCGAGTTTAATTTAAAAAACGGTTCGGGCATATCAATTTACAAAGCTTGTACAAACTATCGTCGAGTGAAATCGTTCAAGGTATGGAAAAAATACAGTGAACATTACGTGTGTGTCATGCATGATAGTAAAATCTGTTTGCGGCCATTTGTTGAGGCAAGTTATCCTGCTGAAAAACTGTTAGAGATCATACATTCGGATGTAAGCGGGCCATTTAATGTTAATTCGATTGGCGGATCGAAGTTTTTTTTTGACATTTATTAACGACAAATCCAGATAAGCTACAGTTATATTTATGAAAAATAATAGCGAAGCTTTTGAACATTTTAAGAGCTACAAGTCGTATGTCGAAAAGCAAACGGGTCACAAAATAAAAACCCTAAGAAGCGACAATGACGGTGAATATGTTATAAAAATTTTTGAACAGTATTTGCACAATGAGGGTATAAAGCGACAACTTACAGTGCCTCATATACCACAACAAAACGGCGTTGCTGAACGTTTTAATCGTACGTTACTTGAAATGGATCGTTGTATGTTAGTTCATTCCGGTCTAGAGGAAAAGTTTTGGGCAGAAGCGTGCGCATGTGCATTATATATAAGAAATCGCACAACAACAAAAGCTTTAGAAGACGCAACACAGTTCGAAATTTGGTTTGAAAGGAAGCCAGAAGTCAAGCATTTTAAGCACGATAAAATGCAAAAACACAAATTTAAAGCAAAAGGCAATGAACATATTTTTGTTGGTTATAGTACAGCAACAAAGGGCTACAGACTTTACGATTTAGAGCAACAAAAAGACGTTGTTAAGCGAGATGTGAGATTTGATGAAAGCTTGCTAATGGAGCCCCAAAATAGCACTGAATTTTCTTGTGTGGTTCAGAAAAATGTTTGTCAGAACAATTTAGAGGCACAAGCAGAACTTTTACAAAACGAATATCTACGACCGCCGACGCCGCAGACTGTTTATGAGGATGCTGAAGATAAAGCTTGGTAGAATCTATCAGCAAGGATGATGACACTCCCAAATTTGGTCCTAGGAGACTACGCATCGTGCGTACAGGCGCACCAGGTAGACCGGCAAAGCAGAAGAATAGACTCAACGCCATGTAGACAATAGAAGAGGTTAATGTTCCAGAAAACGTAAAGATGGCATTAAATTGCACGCATTCAGCCGAATGGAAGAAAGCTGGTGACTAATGGCACCTATTCATTGGTTTACCTGCCACCTGGCAAGAAATATCCAAATCGAGTAGCCAAACTTAATAAGGCTAGTTATGGCTTGAAACAGTCTGGACGAGAATGGAATGCGGAATTGGATGGTGTTCTACGAAGTTATGGATTTGTTTCATGCATTGCATCAAAAAAGGAAACAAGTCTAATGTTCAAAACTATAAAAGTATCTCTTAGTTGTCCACCACCTCTTTTGTTATAAGGGGATTTCAAAATAAAATGCAAACAGATGTCATTTACACTGATTTCAGTTAAGCCTTTGACTCAGTTAATCACTCCCTTTTACTTCATAAACTTAAACTTTTTGGATTACCAAATAACTTAATTCTTTGGATCTCTAGTTATCTAAATTTAAGAACCCAAAAAGTTCATTTTAAAGGCTTAGCTTCGAAGTCTGTTCAAGTTACTTCTGGAGTACCACAAGGAAGCCATCTCGGCCTTTTATTATTTACTCTTTTTATTAATGACTTGCCTTCTGTAATAAATCACTCTCGGGTACTGATGTACGCCGACGATGTAAAGCTCTGTTTGTCTGCTAATAACTCTCTATCTGGTCAGAATTTGCAAACTGATCTTGATAGTTTTCAAACTTGGTGTCGAGTAAATTTATTAAATCTTAATTGCAGTAAGTGTAACGTAACGCCCTTTTAGAGGCGAATGCCATATTTCAATAACTATGCTCTTAATGGTAAACCACTTGAACGTATTGAGTCGGTTGTTGATCGATGGCAAATCGTGCCTATGGAGTGCTTGGTTTCATAAAGCGTTGGTCAAAGGATTTTGACGATCCCTACGTTACTAAAACTCTTTATACCTTACATGTTCGACCAATTCTGGAATATGGATCTTGTATATGGTGTCCCCAGTACAAGAGTCATCAGGACAGAATAGAGTCTATACAAAAACAATTTCTTCTCTTTGCCCTCCGGGGCTTTAATTGGAATCCTAACATTCGCATGCCTCCTTACCGTAGTAGACTCTTACTAATAAATCTTCCCTCTCTTTCTGATCGTAGAACCATGCTTGGTATAATATTTTTACATAAACTAATTAACGGCGAAATTGATTCTTCTGAATTAATCAGCCAAGTTAGTTTTGCTATTCCTATTAGAAGTACAAGAAACTTTCTCCCTCTTTGTCTTCAAACCTGCATTACTAACTATGCTATCCATAACCCTTTTCGTATTTTATGTGCTGATTATAACAATCTTTTTCATGTTATAAGTAATGCTACATCTATTCCTACACTTAGAACTTCACTCCTTCCTCACCTTTCTAATTTGTAGGTCTTGTATTTCATATTTTTGTATTTTTTTGCCTGTATTTATTTGTTTGTATCTTTAGTGTATTTCTAACATACTAACTTCGTGATCTGATTGGGTTTTTTCTGGGTTTTCCCCAACCCAGGCAACTAATGTTGGATCAATTTTTTTGAGGTTTATTACCCAGATATATTTTTTTATTTCCTTATTTTATGCTTTTTTTTTTAATTTTAAAATTTTTAACTTTTAATAATAATTTTAATAATAATTTTACTTTATTTTTGTAAATTTTAACTTTTTCTGTGTCGACTGTTATTAGTCGACATTAAATTTAATTAAATAAAAATAAAATTGATGTACTTGGCAATATCTACACGACCAGCCATACTACATTCCGTATGCAAACTGTCACAGATAAACAAAAATCCGGCGAACGAGCTCGACGTTGGCGCAAAACACATATTGCGTTATTTATCCAGCACTAAGGATTTAAAACTCCACTATTACAAATCTGGCGAGCCAATAGAGGCCTACACTGATGCAGACTGGGGAGGTAATATAATTGATCGCAAATCTTTCACAGGCTTTATGTTCTTCCTGGCTGGCGCTGCATTTTCATGGCTTTGAACAGCACTGAGGCGGAATACATGGCACAGGCTCAGCAAGAGAAGCGGTGTAGCATAGAAGGCTCGTTAAGATAATCGGTTGTTTTCCTACCAATCAAACGTTGTGTGTCTATGGCGATCAAAATCCATAGATTTGACTTTTTTAGACTACTAAAGAAAAAACTGCGATCGCGAGCGCTACAAAATATAGAAGTATCGTTTAACAATATCTGGAAAAATGAAAAAGTCTGCTAGTTGGAATGATATATTTAGTGTAAAATAATCTTAAGCTATATAGTTTTCAATACTTGTTTTGTTGAAAATCATCGATATCATGTTAGTGCAACATAAAGCTGAAATGTTAATCTTAAGTCATTTCTAACTTTCAGGCATCCCTGTCATTCGATTACCGATAAGTTCACTTATGTATGTATGCGCATTGTGATATATACAGAATAATCGCGCCACGTTGAGTTCTGAAGTGTTTGCCATTGAATACATTACATTTTACTCTGGCGTCACTGGCTTTATTCATCCACGATTTTATCCCAACAGGTTATGGGCCCAGGACTTGATACAAAAAAAAAGAATATAGCCAAAGAAGAAAAGTATAATTAAAGTGGTGTGTCCAGTTTACTGGAAGAGGCAGATCGCAAAAATCAGACAAAGAGCGAGAGCAGTGCACAGCAAGTATACATTATAAATAACGAAGATAGTCGCGAAAGAGAGTAAGAACCAAAACGAAACGGTAAATGCATCGCATGTGGCAAGCGCGGACATTTTGCAGCAGCCTACCGCCAAAATAAATTCAAAGGCATTCAGCAAAGTATGGAAGAGGCGCCGAAGCAAGAAAATAAATATCATAACGAACGTTCGTTTGTGTGTGTGTCGCCGGAAATGTCTCTTTTCTCTACTCACTTCTCATAAATCCGAGTTTAATTTAAAAAACGGTTCGGGCATATCAATTTACAAAGCTTGTACAAACTATCGTCGAGTGAAATCGTTCAAGGTATGGAAAAAATACAGTGAACATTACGTGTGTGTCATGCATGATAGTAAAATCTGTTTGCGGCCATTTGTTGAGGCAAGTTATCCTGCTGAAAAACTGTTAGAGATCATACATTCGGATGTAAGCGGGCCATTTAATGTTAATTCGATTGGCGGATCGAAGTTTTTTTTTGACATTTATTAACGACAAATCCAGATAAGCTACAGTTATATTTATGAAAAATAATAGCGAAGCTTTTGAACATTTTAAGAGCTACAAGTCGTATGTCGAAAAGCAAACGGGTCACAAAATAAAAACCCTAAGAAGCGACAATGACGGTGAATATGTTATAAAAATTTTTGAACAGTATTTGCACAATGAGGGTATAAAGCGACAACTTACAGTGCCTCATATACCACAACAAAACGGCGTTGCTGAACGTTTTAATCGTACGTTACTTGAAATGGATCGTTGTATGTTAGTTCATTCCGGTCTAGAGGAAAAGTTTTGGGCAGAAGCGTGCGCATGTGCATTATATATAAGAAATCGCACAACAACAAAAACTTTAGAAGACGCAACACAGTTCGAAATTTGGTTTGAAAGGAAGCCAGAAGTCAAGCATTTTAAGCACGATAAAATGCAAAAACACAAATTTAAAGCAAAAGGCAATGAACATATTTTTGTTGGTTATAGTACAGAAACAAAGGGCTACAGACTTTACGATTTAGAGCAACAAAAAGACGTTGTTAAGCGAGATGTGAGATTTGATGAAAGCTTGCTAATGGAGCCCCAAAATAGCACTGAATTTTCTTGTGTGGTTCAGAAAAATGTTTGTCAGAACAATTTAGAGGCACAAGCAGAACTTTTACAAAACGAATATCTACGACCGCCGACGCCGCAGACTGTTTATGAGGATGCTGAAGATAAAGCTTGGTAGAATCTATCAGCAAGGATGATGACACTCCCAAATTTGGTCCTAGGAGACTACGCATCGTGCGTACAGGCGCACCAGGTAGACCGGCAAAGCAGAAGAATAGACTCAACGCCATGTAGACAATAGAAGAGGTTAATGTTCCAGAAAACGTAAAGATGGCATTAAATTGCACGCATTCAGCCGAATGGAAGAAAGCTGGTGACTAATGGCACCTATTCATTGGTTTACCTGCCACCTGGCAAGAAATATCCAAATCGAGTAGCCAAACTTAATAAGGCTAGTTATGGCTTGAAACAGTCTGGACGAGAATGGAATGCGGAATTGGATGGTGTTCTACGAAGTTATGGATTTGTTTCATGCATTGCATCAAAAAAGGAAACAAGTCTAATGTTCAAAACTATAAAAGTATCTCTTAGTTGTCCACCACCTCTTTTGTTATAAGGGGATTTCAAAATAAAATGCAAACAGATGTCATTTACACTGATTTCAGTTAAGCCTTTGACTCAGTTAATCACTCCCTTTTACTTCATAAACTTAAACTTTTTGGATTACCAAATAACTTAATTCTTTGGATCTCTAGTTATCTAAATTTAAGAACCCAAAAAGTTCATTTTAAAGGCTTAGCTTCGAAGTCTGTTCAAGTTACTTCTGGAGTACCACAAGGAAGCCATCTCGGCCTTTTATTATTTACTCTTTTTATTAATGACTTGCCTTCTGTAATAACGACGATGTAAAGCTCTGTTTGTCTGCTAATAACTCTCTATCTGGTCAGAATTTGCAAACTGATCTTGATAGTTTTCAAACTTGGTGTCGAGTAAATTTATTAAATCTTAATTGCAGTAAGTGTAACGTAACGTCCTTTAATAGGCGAATGCCATATTTTAATAACTATGCTCTTAATGGTAAACCACTTGAACGTATTGAGTCGGTTGTTGATCGATGGCAAATCGTGCCTATGGAGTGCTTGGTTTCATAAAGCGTTGGTCAAAGGATTTTGACGATCCCTACGTTACTAAAACTCTTTATACCTTACATGTTCGACCAATTCTGGAATATGGATCTTGTATATGGTGTCCCCAGTACAAGATTCATCAGGACAGAATAGAGTCTATACAAAAACAATTTCTTCTCTTTGCCCTCCGGGGCTTTAATTGGAATCCTAACATTCGCATGCCTCCTTACCGTAGTAGACTCTTACTAATAAATCTTCCCTCTCTTTCTGATCGTAGAACCATGCTTGGTATAATATTTTTACATAAACTAATTAACGGCGAAATTGATTCTTCTGAATTAATCAGCCAAGTTAGTTTTGCTATTCCTATTAGAAGTACAAGAAACTTTCTCCCTCTTTGTCTTCAAACCTGCATTACTAACTATGCTATCCATAACCCTTTTCGTATTTTATGTGCTGATTATAACAATCTTTTTCATGTTATAAGTAATGCTACATCTATTCCTACACGTAGAACTTCACTCCTTCCTCACCTATCTAATTTGTTGGTCTTGTATTTCATATTTTTGTATTTTTTTTTTGTATTTTTTTGCCTGTATTTATCTGTTTGTATCTTTAGTATATTTCTAACATACTAACTTTTTGATCTGATTGGGTTTTTTCTGGGTTTTCCCCAACCCAGGCAACTAATGTTGGATCAATTTTTTTGAGGTTTATTACCCAGATATATTTTTTTATTTCCTTATTTTATGCTTTTTTTTTTAATTTTAAAATTTTTAACTTTTAATAATAATTTTAATAATAATTTTACTTTATTTTTGTAAATTTTAACTTTTTCTGTGTCGACTGTTATTAGTCGACATTAAATTTAATTAAATAAAAATAAAATTGATGTACTTGGCAATATCTACACGACCAGCCATACTACATTCCGTATGCAAACTGTCACAGATAAACAAAAATCCGGCGAACGAGCTCGACGTTGGCGCAAAACACATATTGCGTTATTTATCCAGCACTAAGGATTTAAAACTCCACTATTACAAATCTGGCGAGCCAATAGAGGCCTACACTGATGCAGACTGGGGAGGTAATATAATTGATCGCAAATCTTTCACAGGCTTTATGTTCTTCCTGGCTGGCGCTGCATTTTCATGGCTTTGAACAGCACTGAGGCGGAATACATGGCACAGGCTCAGCAAGAGAAGCGGTGTAGCATAGAAGACTCGTTAAGATAATCGGTTGTTTTCCTACCAATCAAACGTTGTGTGTCTATGGCGATAATCTAAGCGCGCAGCACCTGGCTAAAAATTACATGTAACACGCCAGAAGCAAACACATCGATATTAGATATCATTTCATTAGAGAGTTAGTTGATAATAACGAAATTGTTTTTGATAGCAGATATTTGCACTAAGAATTTAAGTAAGCAGAAGCACATGAAATTGTTAAACATGACAGGCTTAAAGAAAATTAACGAAAATGAATGTAATTATTAATGAATTTAAAATTAAAGTAAATTTGTGTTGAGAAGAGGAGTTGAAAATCGTCGTTATTATGTTAATGCAACACAAAGTTGTAATGTTAATCTTAAGCAATTTCTAAGTTTCTGGCATCCCTGTCATTCGATTACCGATAAAAATCGAATAGTCGCGCCACGTTGAGTTCTGAAGTGTTTGCCATTGAATAAAGATCATTATTATACTCTTTTTTTTAATTTTTTTGAAAAAAAAAAAGAAAAAAAAAAATATTTTGGGTTTGTGAAATGTCCGTCTGTCTGTCTGTCCGTCTCTATAAACGCAGGTTTTTTCCACAGTTTTGAAGCTATAGCAACCAAACTTGGTCTACATGTTGGTATATACCATAGGCAAAGTGTCATGATCTCCATTCAGGGATGCCAGAAAGTTGTGTTGCATTAAAATAATAACGATGATCTTCAACACCTCTTCTCAACACAAATTTACATTAGTTTCAAATTTTCGTTTATTTCCTTTAAGCCTGTCATGTTTAACAATTTCATGTGCTTCTGCTTACTTAAATTTTTAGTGCAAATATCTGCTATCATATTTGCTTTATCGACATATTTCAAAACAATTTCGTTATTATAAACTAACTCTCTTTTGAAATGATGTCTAATATCGATGTGTTTGATTTTTACCCAGAGGCTGCGCACTGAGATTATCGCCATAGACACACAATGGTTGATCAGTAGGAAAACAACCGATTTCCTTAACGAGTCTTCCAAGATACACTGCTTCTCTTGCTGATGCAGCCAGTGCCATGTATTCCGCCTCAGTGCTGCTCAAAGCCACCATGCTTTGCTTGTGGTACTCCCATTAAAAGCAGCACTAGCCAGGAAGAACATAAAGCCTGTGAAAGATTTGCGATCAATTATATTAGATGTACTATATTATATTTTCTGTCCTTTTCTTCGAAGAAAATCAAAAACTGCTATTTCAGTGAACAGCCATAAATTGGTGGACGTACGCAAAAATACCAAGAAAGTACAAAAACATAGCAAATCTGACGGGACTTTTGCATTTTTCTGATCTCTATATTCCATTCTACAAAAACAATGTGCAAGCGATCAACTAACTAAAGGGAATATGCAAAAAATTCGTTATATATTTTCGATTCTGTTGCACTGCTATTTCAATGAACACAGCTGTATTTTCGGCACGCCGAAGACAACATTTCTTTCTTATATTTGTCCGATCTGGCCAATTCAACTTTAGGTACTACCTGCAACTAGAAGAAGCATCTGTGCGAAGTTTCACCATGATAACTCTAGAACAAAGTCTTGAAAAACGCATTAAAAAAGAGGCAGACAGACAGACGGACATGACTCGGCTGTTGCTGATCACGAATATACAAATTTTTATTTCTCCTTCAATGCGTTTGAAAAAGTAACGCTAGTGAAAATTTGTTTTAACTAGAATTGGAAAAACTAATGCTACTGAACATATTTTTAACCAGCATTGAAAATTTATATATTCAATGAAAATATTTTTAAATAGCAAACTACTATGAACATTTTTTTTTAACATTGAATACTTGTAATGATTTTTAATTTCAATAGCATTTTAATTGATTTTTCTGAAAAATCAAAATAGGTTTTAGAAAATACAAAAAAAATGTAAGCATTCAGAAAATACCAAATATATAAAAATACATACATTCGGTATTTTTTACTCCCTGTTCCCATTAAAAATGTGAAAAAGGGATTTATAAAGTACTGCAAATGTGTGTAACAGACAGAAGGAGGCATTTCCGACTATATAAACTATATATATTCTTGATCAGGATCAACAGCAGAGACGAACTAGCCATGTCCGTCTGTCTGTATGAACACACAGATCTCGGAGACTACAAGAGCTAGAGACACCAAACTTGGCATGCAGGTTCCTGTATACCATACGCAGATCAAGTTTATTTCAAATTTCGGATGCATCCCCACGCACCCCCGCAAATCGCAAAAAACTCCCACAGCCACAATTTTAAAGATAAAGCTTTAATTTTTGGTACACATGTATGTTTAATCAATGTCTTTCGGATGTGTAAATTTCAACACGATCGCATAAATAGCACCAAAGTTATGGAAGAACTTTTTTCTTAGATCTTGACACTTTGTCTGCCTATGGTATATACCAACATGTATACCAAGTTTGGTTGCTCTAGCTTCAAAACTGTGGAAAAAACCTGCGTTCATACAGACGGACATTTCACAAACCCAATACACTCTTTTTTCTTTAAAAAAAAAAAAAAAAAAGAGTATAAAAAGAGTATTTTGGGTTTGTGAAATGTCCGACTGTCCGTCCGTCCGTCGGTCTGTATTAACTAGAGATGGGATCGGGAAAGAAATTGCTTCCCATCCCATCTCGTCCCGAAATCAAATTCGCTTTTCCCATCCCGATTGTCCCGAAAAATTTTTTTTTTCAATTAAGTGTGTATATATTTATATTTAAATATAATCTAACTTTCGCTGGTGGCAGAAGACGTTGGAACGTTGAGCTGCCTGGAGAGCATTTGAAACAATGGCAAATCATTGCATCGTTGCAAAAATGTTAAAATATCGCAATTTTTCTAAAATCTATTATGCTTAATATAATTATTTATTTCTTCATCGATGTCGTCTTCCTTTTCGGGTTGAGGTGCACAGAACTCCGAAAACCTATGTGATAAATTTGATTTTTCTTGATTATTTTTTTTTTTTTTTGATGGGCTTGTGATTATTTTGATTATTGATTTTACTGTCAAGTGCACTTTATTCTTTTCGTCAATTGTCAAAAAATTTAAATCTCTAAAGGGTAAATTTAAAAAGTGCCACTTTGTGAAACTTATTTGGCGCACAGCGGCTATGTAAAGATATTTGACATATGCTTTTGATAACTTTCATTGTTTCGTTACCAAATACATTTGCATTTTCAGCACAATGATTTATTAATTTTTTAAACCACAATGTGTGTTCATGTATTGTTGGTTCCTTGTCGGCACTCCAACAATCTTTAAGCATTGACAAAAAAATTAACAATATATTTAAAAAAAATTGAAATCAATATTAGATATTCTTTTTACATCATTTCTTGAAACGAGAATTGTCTGAATTTCTGAACAGGAATCTAAAATGCTATGAAACATGGTATATACAGAATTCCACCTAGTTTTAACATGTTGTTTAAGAGATTTTGATATAGTTGGCTTTTAAGTTCAGAATTCTTAAAATGGCCAACAAGCGACTTTGAAGCATCCAACAATGCATCCAATTCTATAACGTTTCCCTTATCGAAAAGGTCAGTCATAACTAAGTTTAAATTATGACATGCACATGCAATGCGCTTATTATGTTTAAAAGCTGCCTTAACATTGGCACCATTGTCGGTTATAATAAAGCTTCTTTGAAATTTAGATTCCAAATCATATTCTCTAATTATTTCCTACACACAGCTCAATATATTAGCACTATCTTTTTTTCCAAGTAGAAATTCGCGATTTGCGAGGACCTTTGCATTTAGCTTAAACTCCTTACATATGTAATGTGCTGTCAATGTGAGGAAACTGCGCTGTGTGTGTTGGTCCGTCCACATGTCGGTTGTGTATGCCATAGACTGATCCACCAGTTTTTTTTTTCAGCTCGTCTTTAACTTTGCTGTATTCTGTTGGCAACACAACGTTTGTTATGGTTTTCCTATTCTTAAGTAGTTCAGATTCATTTTGTTTTCCATACTCAGCTACAATGTTAATAAGCGATTGTGCCAGCTGCAAAAATCCTTCACCTAATGAAAATATATATGTATATTATTTATACTAACATGTAAGCTGAACCTCTTTTAGTATATCACACATATTTACCTTCAATTGTAGGAAATGGTCTTAGATCGATTGTAAACAAGTAAGAATACTCTAGTCGAGTGTGCCCGACTACGAGACTCCCTGCTCCCAACTTGCATTTCAAGCAGTTCAGCGGCAACACAAGCAAGCAGTGCACTTAACTCGTAAACTGCTTGTCAAACTGTTGTTGCTGCCAGCTGAGACGGGCGTTATAGATTCTGCTATAACTTTTGTGCCATTTATCCGATCGTGTTGAAATTTACACATCCGAAAGACATTGATTAAACATACATGTGTACCAAAAATTAAAGCTTTATCTTTAAAATTGTGGCTGTGGGAGTCTTTTGCGATTTGCGGGGGTGCGGGGGGGGGTGCATCCGAAATTTGAAATAAACTTGATCTGCGTATGGTATACAGGAACCTTCATGCCAAGTTTGGTGTCTCTAGCTCTTATAGTCTCTGAGATCTGTGTGTTCATACGGACAGACGGACAGACAGACGGACATGGCTAGTTCGTCTCGGGCGTTTGATCCTGATCAAGAATATATATAGTTTATATAGGCGGAAATGCCTCCTTCTGTCTGTTACACACATTTGCAGTACTTTATAACTCCCCTTTTCCCATTTTTAATGGGAACAGGGAGTAAAAATAACAGCTGATGCCGCGCCAGATTTTCCACAACGTTGGACGGATCTTTTCTTTTTATACTCTTTTTTAATATTTTTGGAAAAAAAGAAAAAAGAGTATATTGGGTTTGTGAAATGTCCGTCTGTCTGTTTGAGCGCAGGTTTTTTCCACAATTTTAAAGCTAGAGTAACCAAACTTGTTATACATGTTGGTATATACCATAGGCAGACAAAGTGTCAATATCTCCCCCCCCACCCCTTCCCCCTGAAACCATAAAACCCATATCTTCCACAGTTTTATAGCTAGAGTAACCAAATATAGCACAAGGGCTACTTATCACATCCTTGATTGATCTGACTACGCCACGGCCACGACACCGCCACCCCCGCCCCCACAAATAAGAAAAGTCTGTATCTCCCCCACCCCTTTAGCTAGAGTCCCCAAATTTTGCAGGTTGACTTCAATTGTTCTATCAAATAGATTGCATACAAATAATTTTGCCACGCCCACCCCCGCCCTTGCAATCGAGCAATGTTTGTTTCTGCCAAACCTGTACAACGGGCCCAACCAAACTTAAATTGATGGCAAAACTTGAAAGATTTGAGCAAAAATACAATTGCCACGCCCACTTCTGACTCCGCAAAGAGGCTAAAAAAGAGTATATCGCAGTCGGGTGCATCCGACTGCAACGTACTTACTGTACGTGTACCGGCAGCCGCTTTTCCTATGCACATAAGATAGAGCCATGCCGACCCCGTAATAATTAAGGATACTCCCAAAATATAATCAATGTGGACAGCAGTCCACGCTAGAGACGAAGCAGTACGAAGTTGGAAACGGCGACTTGCATTATGTGCAGCAAGAATGAAAGTGTGTCCGATCAGATCGAGCTACAAACCGATCGAAAGGTATTACTTTAATTAAGGAAAGAGCATACTAAAACTTTTAGTAACTCACCTAGTTCATGAGATACAGGCAAGCAGGTGAGAAGGGAATTTTTAAAAAATTTGAGATATTGGGGCCAATGGGGCTTTATGGTTATTTTTTTAAACGCACAAAAATTCTGAATACGCGTCGAATGACACCTCGTTCATCCCAATCTGACAACTCGTTCAATAGTTATGAACATTTTAAAATTAGAGTGGCCTTCCCAAATTGAGATGAAAAGGTTGTCAGTTTGTCTGTTTGTTTGTTTGTATCAATGCATTGATGTAGCTGTCAATAATTTTGTGGACTTGTTCCCCATTATAGCCCAAGAAACGTTTGTTCCACCCCTTTTCTGAAAAACCATTAATTTGGCGGGAAAACGCCAAAACCCGCTAGATTTGACACGCCCACAGTTTCCAAACCAAAGAAGCTACAGACACGTCCTACATTTCATTCGAAAGGTGTTTTTAAGGGCTTTCGCCTTGGCAGTTTTTTCTTAAAACACTCAGGTGAAAAGCTACAGGTGAGATAACATTTTTTTGTACATTTTGGTAATTTAAAAGATATTGGCCTAATCGATTTTAATTAAATTTATAAATATTGTAGGCATTAAAATTTCTCAACTTTTGATATATAACACATATCTGGCATAGTTCGTCTTCGCGAAATATTGGCTGTTTCGTGTACCTGCTGCTACTACTACTACTGCAATAGGCCTAAACGAATAGTGCTTCTTTTTGCAAAATAACCCGGGTTCAACTCCCAGTGCATGAAGTCGATTTTTTTTGCTTTTATATTTGTTTTTTTTTTTATTTTTCTTAGCAAATCTAGACAAAATTTTAATGGCAAAATTAATTTTATTATTTAAAATATTTCTTATATAAATCAGAAAATACTTCGTCACAAAATTAGATATCAGAAGTTTTCTGGCTTTAATATGCATCGTCCCTAGACTTTAACCTCGCGTAAACACCTCTTTATACTCATTTTTAATTTTTTGGAAAAAAATAAAGAAAAAAGAGTATATTGGGTTTGTGAAATGTCCGTCTGTCCATCCGTCTGTCCGTCCGTCTGTCTGTATGAACGCAGGTTTTTTCCACAATTTTGAAGCTAGAGCAACCAAACTTGGTATACATGTTGGTATATACCATAGGCAGAGAAAGTGTCAAGATCTCCCCCCACCCCCACCCCTTCCCCGACAAACCGCAAAAACCTATATCTTCCACAGTTTTATAGTAACCAAATTTAGCACAAGGGCTACTTAGCGCATCCTTGATTGATCTGACTAAAAAAAATTTGGCCACGCCCACCCCCGCCCCCACAAATAACCAAAGTCTGGATCTCCCCCACCCCTTTACCTAGAGTCCACACATTTTGCAGGTTGACTTCTATTGTCCTATTAAATAGATTGCATACAAATAATTTTGCCACGCCCACCCCTGCCCTTGCAATCGAGCAATGTTTGTTTCTCCCAAACCTGTACAACGGGCCCAACCAAACTTAAATTCATGGCAAAACTTGAAAGATTTGAGCAAAAATACAAAAAAATGCAAAAATACAGTTGGGTGCATCCGACTGAAACGTTCTCACTTGTTTTATTTGATACAATGCACGTAAACTTAAGCGTGGATATATAAGTAACTGATTGCGTGAGGCCATGCGTTTACTCTTACTCTATAAATCAGCTGTTATTCAAAACAACTTACTTACTTACGAGGATTACGTGACATTTAAGACATTGCGTGATAATTTTTTTATATAGATTGTGTGAAATATTTTTGTGCATTTTTGTCTCTCAATCTCTAAAAGCTGAACAAATTAAGAAATTAATTTATTTTTGTAAGCATATAAAAAGTATTAGCCAAATCAATACGAAAAGAAGCTTACCTCTCTTGCAAAAACGCCACGTAATCTACTTTGTATTATAATTACGCTTCGACGCATTCTTATAAAATGAATTCTGGATTTCCATCCTCTATATGCATGCTGTATAATAAGAATTGCTTTTCTTGTACGCAAAAATCTTCTGTAGCTGAAATAACACCTCCAGTTTTTCTGTATTATAACAGAGTTTTCAGAAATCTTATGTTTTCTTAAATCCTCTAACGGTTCATGAGCTGCACTCCGAAGAAAAAGTTTGGTTTTACCAATTTGCCATTCCGTTTCTGGAACTTGAAGTTCCTTTAGTACAAGTTTAATATCGTTGTATGTACTTAAATGTGTTTTGTTTTTGACTAAACATCTGTATTTTGTAAGAAACTCTTCGAAGCTTAGATGAATTGGGAAACCTTCTTTTCTAATTCGAATTATGTCCAAAATTCCAAGATATTGAAGTTGATCAAGTACCAATGACTCATTGTAATTATCGGGAAGTTTAAGAGTGTTCGGTTTTATACATCGAACATACCTGCAACATAATTTAAAACAATTAATTCAAATGTTATGTAAAACAAGTAAGAATACTCTAGTCGAGTGTGCCCGACTAAGAAACTCCGTGCACCGAACTCTTAAAATTTAAAAAAAAAAAATTTGTATTTCATAACACAAACAATTAATTGTTATTAAAACACTTCGGCAGTGCCTGCAAAACTGTAGCTTCTGCCTAATGATACGGATGGAAAAAGATTCTTCAATACCTATTATCCGCTCGTAATGAAATTTACGCAACTGATTATTACTGATAAAATAAATATGTGTTATTTTAAGTGGGCACAGGGAGTTACTAAGCAACTTACGAAATCATTTGAATTTGGGTAACATTTTCTTTTTAAGTTTTTAATTTCTAGCGTGTATGATTATACCCCGTCCGTGTTCGCCTGACCGATTATTTGACACTGACACAATTTTTCTTGCTCTTACCTGAGTCTAACAGTCACTATAATTTTCTTATCCCTCTGAATCCGAAAAATTTAAAAAAAAAAACATGTAAAAATGCTCTAGTCGAGTGTGCCCGACTACGAGACTCCCTGCTCCCACTTTGCATTTCAAACAGTTCAGTGGCAACTCAAGCAAGCAGCGCACTTTTCTTGGCCAGTGCATGTCAACCTTTTGTTTCTGCCAGCTGAGACGGGCGTAATAGATTCTTCTATAACTTTGGTGCTATTTATCCGATCGTGATGAAATTTACACAGCTGATCAACATTGATACAACATATATGAGTATCAAAAATTAAAGCTTTATTTTTTTAAAATTGTGGCTGTGGGAGTTTTTTGCGATTTGCGGGGGTCGGGGGGATGCATCCGAAATTTGAAATAAACTTGATCAGCGTATGGTATACAGGAACCTGCATGCCAAGTTTGGTGTCTCCAGCTCTCATAGTCTCTGAGATCGACGCGTTCATACAGACAGACAGACAGACAGACGCACAGACAGACAGACATGGCTAGTTCGTCTCGGCTGTTGATGCTGATCAAGAATATATGAATATGTTTTATATAATGCCTTCTTTTGGCTCTTACACACATTTGCAGTACTTTATTTTCACATTTTTAATGGGAACACGGAGTTACAAGTAAGAACGTTGCAGTCGGATGCACCCGACTTCGATATACTCTTTTTTCGCCCCTTTGCTGAGTCAGAAGTGGGCAAGGCAATTGTATTATGTGAATTTGGAGAACTAAGATGGTACTGCATTTAGACTCAAAACAAAACGTTTTATCGATTCTACCCTAAATATGCTTGCGGTGCTAAATGCCTTAAGTGCCCTCAACAATAAATCAAATCAATTTTTCAATGTTCATATCAGGGAGTACAATGTCTTTCCTTATATTTATGACTTAAATTCTAAAAATAAATTTTTATACTTTGTTTTCCAAAATGGAAAAAAGAGTATATTTTGTTTGTGGAATGTCCGTCTGTCCGTCCATCTGTCCGTATGAATGCAGTTTTTTTCCACAGTTTTGAAGCTTGAGCAACCAAACTTGGTTTGTATGTTGGTATATACCATAGGCAGACAAAGTGTCAAGATTTCCCCCCCACCCCTTCGCCAACAAACCGTAAAACTCTATATCTTCTGCAGTTTTGCAGCTAGAGTCACCAAATTTGGCATGAAGACTTCTGATGACATCCTCGACCGATGTGTAAAAAAAAAATGACACGCCCACTACCGCCCCTGCAAATGAGCAAAATCTGTATCTCCTACACCCTTATAGCTAGAAACCCCAAATTTTGCAGTATGAATACTTTTGATCTCATCGATAGTTTGTAGAAAAAAAATGTTGACACGCCCACCCCCGCCCCAGTTAATTTAAAAAATAAATTTTATAGTTCGTAGCATATATATATAAGTTGTCTTTAAAAGAATTTAATTTAATATACGTACAGAAAACAGAGTATATCGGGTAAGCCCAAATGCAACGTTCTTACTTTTTATATTTAAGTTTTAAATGTTTTAATATTTTTTTCATGCTTGTTTTTTTTCTTATAATTAACTAGCAAGTATTATTTACTTAAATTAATCAAATTTATCAATTAATCAAAATTTACGTCATGTAAACACAAAAACCAGACCGGATCACAACATTCTGCTGTGTGCATACACATGCGCAAAACATTACAAGCATGCGTTGTTCACAAGTGTACATGCGCATGTGCGCATGCTTGACGCTCGCTCAACTTTAGTTATTGCGCTCTTTTCCCTTCCTATGCATTCTTTAATCGGCTATGCCGTACTTACGATCTTACAAGGTCCATCACTTCAGCAGGCCTGTTGAGGTAGATGTCACTGTGGGCTTTACAAAATATTCATATGAAATGCAACAAATGAGGCAAAAGCGCAAAACTATAAAAAAAAGGTCGAAAATTGTAGAAGTAAAGGGTTAGGTTCGGCAATTTAATATAAAAATATAATCCAGCCACGCTTGAAAATATCTTGTGTCTACACATACCACCGATGGCACCACTACCTAAGCAAAAATTCACTTTAATTTATGCCTTACATTTGCGCGCACTGGCCTTACCCTGTGTTAGGTTAATTCCACACAAAAATCCAAATAAGGTCGAAAATGGCAAAAATATCCACAGCACATTGTCATAAATTGACAGAGGATGGTGGCGGGATATTTTCCAATCCAAAATACATATAATCCGAACCCGATGGTTACGGATTAGGCGCAACTTGTTTGCAGCTTGCTTGCAAAATGTATGCAACAATGAAGTTTGCCAAAACGTACGATAATTTTCACTACGCATTGTGTGCGTGTTGTCTCGCTCAGAGCTTTCCACAGACTAGAGCGCATGCACCGGCGGAAATCCAATTGGATTTTGCTGCTTGCATATGGGGTTATCCAATCTTCGACCCAGATCGTTATCGGCGTCAGCTGTAGGCGGAGCTTTCGCCTAGAACTAAACGCTTTTGCAAGCTGCAAGTGCATCTCATACACACAAATGCATGCAAATTAATGTGCACACTATATGTAATAAATAAATTTATAATATAAATGAAAGATAATAAAATTATTTGCTCAATAACACCACAGGTCTAATCTTTGGCTTCTAGCCTAAGATATGAGCTAAAAAAAAAAAAAATAAAAGGGAGGCGAATACGAATTTCTTAAGCATTAAAATTACCTATTTATATACCATTCATATCTTCTAATATGTAAATAGATTGACCCAGCTTTTATTTTAACGCGGGCCTTAGTTCCAATTGGAGTTAGTTTAGCGTTGACATTGGCGGCTGCATTGTTCAATACAAAATTTCATTTGCTAACTTCCTGGCCTATGACAAAGATAGTTGGTCTGAATCGCAAATCATATGTTCTCTGATTTTTCTTATAATTTTCGATCTTGAAAGTCTGGGAGTGGCTTCATTTACAAGATTTAAATTTCTCAACAGCTTATAGCAGTGGTGCACAGCCACATAGCTCCCGAGCGCAACAAAAAAAAACGCGCACACACGTATGTGAGCGAAGCGAAGCGACAGCCATTTGCTTCCTTCTTTTTGTAGCGCTCGAAGTAGCAAGCTTCACATCGTTCGTGTACCGAATGCCAGCAAAGCTGACCGATTTCTTTGTGAGCGCGTTCAGTTGTTCGCTGATTTTTGACAAAGCAACAACTTACAGCGGCCGCGCAGAAACCAGCACTGAGAAAAACTTTCCTCTTGTTCATATATTACATTTATATTTTACTAGCATTTCCCGGCGTGCGGTGCTACGCCCCGTATAAAATCATATTCGCACAAAAATGTAACTTCCTTCAACCTTAACCAACAGTTTTCTACCCAACAGGGTAAATTTTCCAGTTGCAGTTTTAGCCAACTTTTTACCTACTTTCCACCCGGGAATGTAAATGGTATGCAGTTTTTAATGAATTTTCACATTGATCTTTGCAAATGAGTTAGGAATAAATCGCATGAAAACTCAATTTTCGCCCTATTTACCACCCACTTTCCACCCGGGAATGTGAATTTTCCGGAAAATTGGTATGCAGTTTTTAATGAATTTTCATATTGATCTTTGAAAATGAGTTTGAAGCAAATCGCATAAAAACTCAAATATGGCCTTGTCACCACCCACTTTCCACCCGGGAATGTGAATTTTCCGGAAAATTGGTAAGCAGTTTTTAATGAATTTTCATATTGATCTTTGAAAATGAGATTGAAGCAAATCGCTTAAGAACTCAACTTTGGCCTTTTTACCACCCACTTTCCACCCGGGAATGCGAATTTTCCGGAAACTTGGTAAGCAGTTTTTAATGGATTTTCATATTGATCTTTGAGAATGAGTTTGAAGCAAATCGCATAAGAACTCAACTTTGGCCTTTTTACCACCCACTTTTCAGCCAGGAATGCGAATTTTCCGGAAACTTGGTAAGCAGTTTTTAATGGATTTTCATATTGATCTTTGATAATGAGTTTGAAGCAAATCGCATAAGAACTCAACTTTGGCCTTTTTACCACCCACTTTCCACCCGGGAATGCGAATTTTCCGGAAAATTGGTATGCAGTTTTAAATGAATTTTCATATAGATCTTTGAAAATGAGTTTGAAACAAATTTCACAAAAAACTCAACTTTCGCCCTATTTACCACCCACTTTCCACCCGGGAATGCGAATTTTCCGGAAAATTGGTATGCAGTTTTAGATGAATTTTCATATAGATCTTTGAAAATGAGTTTGAAGCAAATTGCACAAAAACTCAGCTTTCGCCCTATTTACTACCCACTTTCCACCCGGGAATGCGAATTTTCCGGAAAATTGGTATGCAGTTTTAAATGAATTTTCATATAGATCTTTGAAAACGGGTTTGAAGCAAATCGCATGAAAACTCAACTTTCGCCTTATTTACCACCCACTTTCCACCCAGGGAGATGAATTTTTCCGGAAAATTGGTATGCAGTTTTAAATGAATTTTCATATAGATCTTTGAAAATGAGTTTGAAGCAAATCGCATGAAAACTCAACTTTCGCGGTGTTTACCACCCACTTTCCACCCAGGGGGGTGAATTTTCCGGAAAATTGGTATGCAGTCTTAAATGAATTTTCATATTGATCTTTGCAAATGAGTTAGGAATAAATCGCAAATGAACTCAACTTTCGCCCTATTTACCACCCACTTTCCACCCGGGAATGTGAATTTTCCGGAAAATTTGTATGCAGTTTTTAATGAATTTTCATATTGATCTTTGAGAATGAGTTTGAAGCAAATCACATGAGAACTCAACTTTGGCCTTTTAACCACCCACTCTCCACCCGGGAATGTGAATTTTCCGGAAAATTGGTATGCAGTTTTAAATGAATTTTCATATAGATCTTTGAAAATGAGTATGAAGCAAATTGCACAAAAACTCAACTTTCGCCCTATTTACCACCCACTTTCCACCCGGCAATGCGAATTTTCCGGAAAATTGGTATGCAGTTTTAAATGAATTTTCATATAGATTTTTGAAAATGAGTTTGAAGCAAATTGCATGAAAACTCAACTTTCGCCCTATTTACCACCCACTTTCCACTCAGGGGGGTGAATTTTCTGGAAAATTGGTATGCAGTTTTAAATGAATTTTCATATAGATCTTTGAAAATGATTTCGAAGCAAATCGCATGAAAACTCAACTTTCGCCCTATTTACCACCCACTTTCCACTCAGGGGGGTGAATTTTCTGGAAAATTGGTATGCAGTTTTAAATGAATTTTCATATAGATCTTTGAAAATGAGTTTGAAGCAAATCGCATAAGAACTCAACTTTCGCCCATACAACCTTGACTACCCATTTTCCACCCAGGGGGGTGAATTTTCCGGAAAATTGGAATGCAGTCATAAATTATTTTTTATATAGATCATTGAAATTAAGTTTGAAGGTGATCGGATGATAAACAAAAAAGTTGCATACAACGGTTTTCCTCGAATTTCCCACATTTCCCGACCGAATTTTCCAAAATCCGCTCTTAGTGCTCACTTTCGGTACATGCCCTGCGTTGATTGCCAATCGCCAATCGCCAGTGAGGAGAAACTCTTTTATATATATAGATTATATTATATTCTATATTATTATTAGATTATTATTTTAATAATGATCTCAATGTTTGGGTCGACATATTTGTGCGAATCAAGCCTTTCTGTTTTTAAATTTATACAAAACAGCTATAGAAACTCGTTGTCTAATAGGCAATTTGAAAATTTAGTTATAATTAAGTGTTGCTCACTAAATATTAATATTGAAAATATTCACTAGATGATAGTAGCTTCATTTTGTTCTTTTTTTTCCTGGCTTTATCATATTTAATTTTATTTTTTTAATTATATTTTGTTCTATTTTTTTTCTAAGTGGTTTCAATTTTGTATTGTGAAATATTCAAACTGATTTCTCCCAGTGAAATCGCTTTGTCACGCAACAAATGAGAGTCACCAAAACAAACACAGTAGTAGTCTTACGCATACATCGGCAGCAATTTTGTAGCTGAGCACCACTGGCTTATAGTCTTGGCCATGTGTAATCAGCTGTTGGCCTAGCTAAAACTACTAAATATGGCGACATAGCGATCGACTGGTGGATCGAATTGCGAAGAGCACAAATAATACTGCTAAGGAAACGTCCCATTCACGTTAGTCGTTGAGAATATAAGCTCTCAAAGCGGCGTTAATTGAACGTTTTACCCTTTCTGCTGCGTTCGAGTGAGGGGCATAGGCACCAGTTTACAAATGTTGAATATCGTACTTAGAAAGAAATTCAAAAAATCACGGCTCTTGAACTGCGTACCATTATCAATCACGACAATTTCTGGTACGCCAAAGCATGCAAAAACGTCTTCTCTGAGAATGTTTATCACCACTTTAGAAGTAAATCTCTTAACGGCCTTAAATTTTAAATTTTGAAAAATGATTCAAAACTATAAATATTCCAAAATTGACTCTTTTGGTGTGTGGAAATGGACCAATAAATATAAATCTAAATGAAATGGGAGCACGCTGATAACTGGAGTACCCATGGGAGTTTTAAGAGAGCAAGTAGGATACTTTTTAGTTTTACAAATATCACAATCGCCTGTATACTTCATTCATATTCGGCCTAATAAAATCATCGTCTGATACGTTCTAGACGTTTGGCGTTTTCACAATGGGCAGCAGATGGTTTATCATAAGCGGCTTTAATCACACCGCAAAGCAAGGCATCAGGTACAAACAGTTTCCAACAGTTCTCTGCTTGTTCCAAACTACCATCTGAAAGACTGTTTCGATGATAGATGTAATGATCGATTATTTGAAAGTCTGGTAACTTAGACGCCAGAAATTTGTCTTTATAGCACAATATTCTGCAGATTGAAATGCCTCAGATTCCAAATCAATTTTTGGAAAAACTTCAAAGTCACGGCAATTTCATCTTCGCTCTTGAAAGATCGAGACAACGCGTCAGCTAAAGCATTCTCGCTTCCTTTGCGATGCTCGATTTCAATCAAAATTCCTGCAACTTGATGGCCCAATTTTTGATAATATGGAGACCATACACAGGATCCATATTCCAGAATGGGTATAAAGGTCAGTGAATTCCTTAGACCATCTTTTGACAAAGCCAAGGACCCCTTTGGATTTATTAGAGATAATAGAAATGTGACGATTGAAACAAAAATTAGGAACAAACGTAATGTCTAAGTCATCAACTTTATGTAAACGCTTAAGGGGAATGTAATCAATTTCATAGTCGAAGAGGTAAGGTTTGTTGCGATAAAAAGTCATAAAATTACATTTCTCAATTTTAAGTTAAGTGGGAGAGAATTAGAAATACACCAATTATTGAGGGCATCCAAGTCAGATTGACGACACAGAGGGGACACAGGATCATTAAAGGACAAACAAAGCTTAACATCATCAGCATACATAAGGGCACGAAAATGAGATAAAACCTGAGGTAGATCATTGATAAATAAGTTAAAGAGAAATGGACCTAAATGGCTCCCCTGAGGAACCCCTTACGTGACAAGAACTGGTTTGGAGAGAGATGAATTAAAACGAACACGCTGGGACCGATTTCGAAGATAGGCACTAATCCAAGCAAATTAAGTTTTCTAATGAGAAGGGAGTGATTAACTGAGTCAAAGGCTTTACTAAGATCACTGTAAACGACATCAGTTTGACAATGATTCAAAAAGCCCGTATTGCCAACAGTGGAGAATTCAAGAAGGTTAGTAGAAACTGAGAAACGTTTTATAAAACCATGTTGGGATACAGAAAATATGGGTTGGCAAAAGTGTTGGAGCTGAGAAGTGATAATTTTTTCGAAAAGCTTAGGAATGGCAGAAAGATTCGAAATCCCACGATAATTAGAGATGTCAGCCTTAGACCCCTTCTTATGAATGGGAATATAAACGATTCCTTCCGGCAGAGGGAAACTCACCAAGCTCGAGTGAAAGATTAAAAAGTTTTGATAGGGGCAGGGACAGGGAATCAGCACAAAGTTTAAGAACGGCGCTAGGAACATTGTCAGGACCAACCGAGAATTTTAATTTACAAGATTTCAAATTTAATAAAACACAATCTAAATCAATAACAGGGGGATAGACGTAATAGAAGACGTAGAGTAGCAAAGCTGAAAGAATGAGGTAAATAAATCGGCAATCTCGGGGTCAGAATCAGCGCTAATTGAATTAAAAAATAAAAATAAGGCAAATTGGGTAGATTTACGCTTAGAATTAACAAAGCGGAAGAATTGCTTGGGGTCACGATAGAAGTTGTTTTTGCATTTAGACAAGTAATTGTTATAGCAAGAAGTATTCAAAAGAGAAAATTTAGAACGAGCAATGGAGTATTTAGAAAAATCTGACGGTGATCCAGATCTTTTAAACTTTTTATAAAGGCGAGACTTTATATTTCTTAGATTAGACAATCTAGGGGTAAACCAAAGTGGACCCTGGCAAGAGGCAGTAGGAGAGCTTAAGGGGACATAGTCATCGAAAACTGCAAAAAGCGCACCATAAAATGCAATTGTTGCTAGGTTTATATCTTCTAAATTATCAAGGAAAGACCAATCAATCCGAGATAACGCAAGGTTTAGGAAGAAGAAGAAGCAACAGCTGATACAGAATTCGGTTTGACTTGGCCAATGCACTATGGTCCAGATTTCGTTTATTTTGGCATAAAGTCCAAAAATTGAGTTACATGGTTCAAACTTTGCACATTTTATTGTTATGGCATTAATATTATGTGAAAAAAAAATTGGGCCGTTGCGACCACGCCCACGCTTGCCGCCCCTGCAAACAGATTGATAGTAGATTTAGAATAAATATATATTATTTCCTGTTTTATTTAATTACTTAATTATTTTTTAAATGAAATTTTCTTCTTCATCCAATTCAATATTATAATTCATCGTCATCAGAATCGGACTGCAGATCGTTTTCATTTTCAGCTGTTGACGGAAGTTCCAAAAAACTTAATACCTCTTGTGAGAAGGGTTTTTTTTTATTTTTTCTTTCTCTTTCCTTTAGAGAAAGACTCGACAATAATGGATCCGAGGAATCTAAGGCTCTGTGAAACATGTCAGTTATAGTATTGAGCCGACTATTTTTCCTTGAATGCGATAATCTATCTTTCTTGTAAATTTTGTTGCGTGCTTCAGAAGCATTTTCGCCTAAGCATCCTAGTGGAACCAAGCTCGAATTATTAATCTGGTAACCGTGAACCAATATTTTATGAATTGTTGGTGACATCGGATACCATGGGTAGCTACGCATATATAATAAAATAGTTGTTTCATAAAATGAGCGAAATTTTTCCGAATTTATATAATAATTGGAAGAAATGGCAATTAAAATGGCGTGAAATTTATTTAAAAGATCTTCGCTGAAGTTGGTAATAGATGCTAGTAGTTTAGTCTTGGCAAAAGCTCTCCTAGCCGTATTACCATCATTGCTATTGCTATAATATCCATTCTGCTTTGGCATGCTTATACGAAGACCCATTTCGTTCCAAAACTTTTCTTGAACATATTTTTTCCGTTCGCTCATTTCAATCTTATCATCACCTTTTATATGCCATTTTTTTATTTCAATTTTATATGAAATGTTCAAGACAAATTCTAAAAACCGGATCCAGGCATGCAATGGACTTACTCCAAACTGCAAAGCTCCAGGCTTTGGGACAAACAGTTCAGAATTGAAATCTGTTATTTCTAATATTTTTGTTGGAGTGACACCACAGATTGGACAACATTAAGTAGATTTAGTTGCAGTTAAAACGTTAAGCACTTTGCCATCAATAAGTGTCATATGCATTTCATACGTTACTGTTATATCACGATTTTCATTCAATTTATAAACAGAAGGTTTGAGATTATTAATTTGAGAATCTAAAAGGTTCTTTTCCATCATTATGTGGGCCGCAGTTTCTTTTACTAGTTCAATTTTCAGAGGTCTGCAAAATCGTATAGATTGCGGTGTTCTATTATTCCATATGTTGTGATCAAAAGAGTCTATTATTTGTATGGGTATAACAGAAGTAACAAAAATGGACTGATCTGAAAGTTGTTCGCCAGGTCTTTCGGTAACGAACTTCTGCTTGTATATGGAATGACCCGTTGAACCATCAAATCCATAGCTGCATATTAGTTTAATGTCAGAACTGTTTGGAAACTGATTTAAAACATCGGCTTGCATTTTAATATTTCTGTGAGCAGTATGATCCAAAAGGCTTTGTAATGATACTTGGGCGGCCGTTTCCGTTACTTTTATATCTACAGGACGGCATTGTAATTTAGATTCCATTAGTAGACTATAGGTTGGATAAATGTTACTGTGGCGACTTTTATTCATAAGTCTAGTGTTCATGTATTGCTGTTTTGTAAGAGAATTTTCCAGGAGGTAAGCCAAAGCTTCATCGGGTGTAATTGGAATGGGTTTTTGTATATCAAATTGCTTTCTCGATTCAGTTGAGTATTCGGGTGTTGTTATGGTTTTTTTAAGTACAAAAGCCGTGTCCTTCTTGCTTTGTTTCCTTGCAGAGACTGCTGCAGCATGTGCAAGAAGATTTGTGTCACAATTATTTTCATCTGCGAGCTCAGATGCCAATTTCCTTTTTAATCTTGTACCCGCATTCGTGTAAGATAAGGTTGGACGTCCCATTTGCTGTGGTGTCTTGCAGGTATCATCGATAGTAATTGATATTTTAGACGCCAACCATACAGTATGCTTAGACATGAACCGTTCAAGCATGTAGTTACATTTGGGAAGATATTTATGAATGTAATTATTAAAATAACTGATTTTTTTGTCTATTTCCTTTATTTTGCTGGATTCCAAAGTGTTTTAATTAATTTTGGTGTATATCCAATCTGATACACATTGAATTTTTCGATTGTTGCTGCGCCATATTTCGATAAGTTCGCTGTGACCAAACTCAAACGTGCCTATATATTACCAAAATAAGAGAAAAGGGGGACGAACGGGGATGAGTTTTTGGTTTGCGGCTAAAGACAACACTCACAAGTACAATCTGGACCAATTAGTTGCTTTCGGCATGGAACTGCTTATAGGTTATGTTTCACGAAACACGTAGAACGCATGTTAGTTTTCTAAAAAAATACACATAAATTGTACATTACACAACACTAAATCCCTAGGACTACACAAAAAATAGCAAAATACATTAAATAGTGCATACCTTGAAGATTATTTTCCATAATTTAGGTGAATTTTCTGGACCAATTTAACGAGTGTGGCACAATGCGAAGCAACTAAATATTTTGGCGCAAATTTCTATTCGGAAATCAGCTGATCGCTAAAAGCTTTGGTGGCGCTTTTAAAGCTTTTAATTAAAATTTTTATAATGTATGATGAATTTACTTTAAGATTAAAATAAGAAAACAACGATATATTAACATCGAAAAATCGACTTTATGCCAAAATAAACGAAATCTGGACCATAGTGCAATGGAGGTAACTAAACTGGTGGACAAAGTTGCGGGCTTGTCCACAAACCACAGTAGGATTAGAAGATGGAACAGGGGGATAGCAAGGGGAGATGGCGTTGGAGTACACACAGGAGAAATTGCAGGCGATGGAGAAAGCGATACATCAAGGTATTGAGGGGTTGCCAGAAGAGAAGAAGGTGGCTGGGTAGAACCGGAAGGCAGTGAGGACGGCGCGTCTGAAGAGGGAACATCCAAATATTGAGACTATAGTTGGCGCCTAGGTGGCAAATCGATGCTCGAATGCAGGTCAGTAGACGAAAGTTTAGCAGCTTTGTTCAACTTAACAAATTGATTTCTAACGGAATTATACATCCGCGAGGAATCAAGCTGCTTAACAATGCACGCGCGCAAGACCAAGTCAAACCACCATGGCCCTATTTGGTATTGGTAATTTAAGTTTCGTTGGGCCCGCTCTACAGGTTTGGGAGAAACAAACATTGCTCGATTGCAAGGGCGGGGGTGGGCGTGGCAAAATTATTTTTATCCAATCTATTTAATGGGACAATAGAATTCAACCTGCAAAATTTGGTGATTCTAGCTTAAGGGGTGGGGGAGATACCGACTTTGCTAATTTGTGGGGGCAGAGGTGGGCGTGGCAAATTTTTTTTTTTTGTTTTGTCAGATCAATCGAGGATGTGATAAGTAGCCTTTTTTGTTAAATTTGGTTACTCTAGCTTTTAAACTGTGGAAGATATAGTTTTTTGCGGTTTGTGGGGTAAGGGGTGGGGGTGGGGGGTGATCTTGACACTTTGTCTTACTATGGAATATACCAACATGTATACCAAGTTTGGTTGCTCTAGCTTCAAAACTGTGGAAAAAACCTGTGTGCAGACGGACAGACGGACGGATGAACGGGCAGACGGACGGACGGACGGACATTTTTTTTTTTTCAAAAAAATTAAAAAAGAGTATAAAAACGACAACACAGCTTCAGCCGAAATTGTAAAATGTAATCAAATGAAACCACAAAGAAGATAAGAAAAGAATGTTAAAAGCAACAACACAGCAGTAGCCGAAATGCAAAAGCGGGCGATGCAAAGAGTAATGCTTTAGAGCAAGCAACAACACGCACACGCGAAACAGAGAGAGAAGATCCAAGACTATTTTGATCACAAACAAAAGAAAGCCAAAGAGCAAAGTTCACAATTCCATTTTGCATGGGATTCTTGATCTTAACAAATTTTCAAAACGCATCTTTAAGATCAATTTTGGAAATGGAGGAAGTCAACTTAAGAGACGTCTTTCAATGACGTCTTATTTAATCATGCGATCTATTTCGATCGGAGTATATCCTGTGCTGAGTTTTAAGAAGTTGGATTACACTTGACACACCTTGGTTTCTGCACCTCTGTTGTACCACCACCAACAACAACAAAAAATACTACGAGGCTTAAGACAATCGTGATATCTGTGACCCTGTTCGCCACAGTTCCAGCACTCAGCACTTAAGTTTGTCTGAGGACCTAATAACACAAACTTCGTCGGTCGCTTCTTCATCTAAATCTTCTTCTTCCGAGCTTGCTTCGTGAACTACAGTATTAACAAAACGTTTAATTAAATTAGGACGAGAAAGTTGCTTTGAACGAAAGCCACGAAAAAATTCCTCATATCGATGGCATTCTTTACGATGACTGGTTAGGTGTAGAGTGTTGACGTGCAAGAGCTCGTGTTTTAACTTCGGCTTTGGGTTATGCCTAGCTTCAACGGCCAATTCGCCATCGAGTGTGGTATCACGTAGTGAAACAGCAATTCATAACATAGTGTCTAAAAAGTCGTCAAAGTTTTCATTGCAGCCCTATTTGCGACGACGCATGGCATTTTTAATAGCTTGATCAGTTCACTGATCTTGACCAATTACATATACCGTTTGATAGTCTTTCAGGATGCTCTACCGATAAGTCGTGTAAGTTGACGTGGGCACCAGATGGTCGATTTCTGTGGCTATTATTGCGCGCATTGCTGACTCAATTAAGTGGTTGAGCAATATCGCTTTCCCGTTCCAGTTGTGCTTCAGCACGAGCATCTCCTGAAAATGCCGATATATTCAAATTTCTGACTGCTGCACTAACTTGCTCAGTTATAGCTGCTATCATACTTGATCTAAAATTTTCTAATGTACTGGAGACAAGCTGCTGAATACAATCCTTTGAAAGGACATTTGAATCAGACGCTAAACTGGATCGTCTATTATCACTTCTAATATTGGTATTCGGATTCCTACGTGCATATGCAGTGCTCTGAACATTGCGGGAAGTTGACCTTGTGTTCATGAGTGATTTAGGAATTGTTACTGTTGACCTTTTGGGGTTATTCGAGGTTGTTTGTCCACGCTGTGGTCTCGAAGGTTGAATTTAAGTTTCATTCGGAACACTTTCTCTGGCTAGCATTATGACTCTCAGACAAGATTGTCTACATATAGGATAGGTTTCGTTGGTATCAAACCAATCTAAATTCTTAATGCTCAAACTCTAAAAATTGATTTTTACATTTAAGTTTTAAATGTTTTAATATTTTGTTCATGCTTGTTTTTTCTTCTTATAATTAACTAGCAAATATTATTTATTTAAATTAATCAAATTAATATTTTTTATTTATATTTTAATTTCACTTTTAAGTATCATAACAGAATCCTAAGGACCTCACACAATTCAATTCTAAACCAAAAAGGTTTTTGCTGCGGCCGTCACCCATTCGTCACCCAGACCGGATAACAACATTCTGCTGTGTGCATACACATGCGCAAAACATTACAAGCATGCGTTGTTTACAAGTGTACATGCGCATGTGCGCATGCTTGACGCTCGCTCAACTTTAGTTATTGCGCTCTTTTCCTTTCCTATGCATTCTTTAATCGGCTATGCCGTACTTACGATCTTACAAGGTCCATCACTTCAGCAGGCCTGTTGAGGTAGATGTCACTGTGGGCTTTACAAAATATTCATATGAAATGCAACAAATGATGCAAAAGCGCAAAACTATAAAAAAAAGGTCGAAAATTGTAGGAGTAAATATATTCTATGTTAATTAATATTAATAAAAAAAACTTTTTCCATGATACAAAGTTTCGTTGTAAAGTTCGGCGCAGGTCGGCGTAAACGAAAGGTAAGATCGAACCTAGCCATTCACCTAAACGTGAGTTTAAGCTGGACTTGCATCCGCAACTGCCATGCGCGTTGACTTCAGTTTTCTTAGAGTTGGCTGCGTTGTGCAGTGTTGGGCCGCGTTGGGACGCGTTGGGACGCGTTGGGCCGCACCCGACCAAGCCGAGAATGTGGCCAGTACGTTGGGTGGCCTTGGGCGGGTTAGGTTCGGCAATTTAATATAAAAATATAATCCAGCCACGCTTGAAAATATCTGGTGTCTACACATACCACCGATGGCACCACTACCTAAGCAAAAATTCACTTTAATTTATGCCTTACATTTGCGCGCACTAGCCTTACCCTGTGTTAGGTTAATTCCACACAAAAATCCAAATAAGGTCGAAAATGGCAAAAATATCCACAGCACATTGCCATAAATTGACAGAGGATGGTGGCGGGATATTTTCCAATCCAAAATACATATAATCCGAACCCGATGGTTACGGATTAGGCGCAACTTGTTTGCAGCTTGCTTGCAAAATGTATGCAACAATGAAGTTTGCCAAAACGTACGATAATTTTCACTACGCACTGTGTGCGTGTTGTCTCGCTCAGAGCTTTCCACAGAATAGAGCGCATGCACCGGCGGAAATCCAATTGGATTTTGCTGCTTACAAATGGAGTTATCCAATCTTCGAACCAGATCGTAAGCGGCGTCAGCTGTGAGCGGAGCTTTCGCCTAGATCTTAAAGCTTTTGCAAGCTGAAAGTGCAGCTCATACACAAAAATGCATGTATATGTGTTTGCGTACAGAGCTTTGAAAACGTTATAGTAGCGGCCAAATTAATGTGCACACTATGTATAATAAATAAATTTATAATATAAATGATAGATTTTAAAATATTCGCTTCCTCAAATACTTAACTCTTATTAGCATGTACTATTATTCTGAACTTACCAGAGTTTTGTATTCTGAAGTACATCAATTAGAGATTGCAATTGTTGCCTAAAATGATCACTGACTGTCGATTTTGTTTTAGCTGTCCCACGTTGATTAGTTGATACATTTTGCATCATATTTAGATAAGTTAATTCCTAAAAAATGAACATTAAATTATTATTGAACGTCACAGAAAATTTTCATAGTTTTAAATAAAATGTAAGATCTTGAAAGTCTGAAAAGCGGTTTTGTTTGCTCATACATTTTTTTATTTCCATACATTTTTCCTTCGAAATATGGTCATACTGCACAGTTGCGCACAATAAATACAATTTAACAACACATGACAATAGACCAGAGAAATAAAAGATTAAAATAAAAGCAAGTAAGAATGTTGCAGTCGGATGCACCCGACTGCGATATTCTCTTTTTAAGCCACTTTTCGGAGTCAGAAAAAATGTTCAAGTTTTGCCATCTATTTAAATTTGGTTGGGCCCGATCTACCGGTTTAGGAGAAACAAACTGGTCTATATGCAATCTATTTAATTAGGCAGCAGAATTCATTCTGCAAAATTTGGTGACTCTAACTAAAGGGGTGTGGGAGATACAAGCTTTGCTTGTTTGTGGAAGCTGGGGTGGGCGTGGCCAAATTTTTTTTTAGTTAGATCATTGAAGGATGTGATAAGTTGCCCTTGTGCTTAATTTGGTTACTGTAGCTGTAAAACTGTTTAAGATATAGGTTTTTGCGGTTTGTGTGGGGAAGGGGTGGGGGTGCGGGCGGGAGATCTTGACACTTTGTCTGCCTATGGTATATACCAACATGTATATCTGGTTTTGACTGCCTAATCTATCACACACAGTCCAAGACGAAGTTTCACTTCAACTCGATCCTCCTATGAGACAGGGAAGCCCCGAGCAACCCACTCGATAAATTATATGAACTACTAAGCTAAGCTCTCTGGCAAAGTCAGTCGCCCACGTAGTCGTGCACCCCGATCTTGTCCCCGCTACTAACGTAACTGTGTTGAATCGATGATGAAGTCGTACTTCGCGCGCTCTAACCTGGTATTCTCTGCTATCCCACTGTGAGCTGCTGACGAAGTCGGGCACCCGACCCATAATCTCCAGTACACTTATTCTTGTGAATAATCATTTCGTATCTCCAAATTTAATATACTCTTCAACCTATTTCTGACGAAGTCATACTTCGATAACCTGATTTCTAGGTACTCATAGCGAAGTCAAACTTCGCGATCTCTGCTAATCCTCTCAAGCCCTGGGCCCCAGAGAAGCGTCACAGGGGTTCTGCGTGCGAATCTGGCCCCACCGAGCCGGCACAGATCGCAGTAATACAACCGTATTCGGGCTTACCGAGGCGGCACAGATCTGATCCAATGGGCGTACCACGCTCACCTGCTCCAACAGCCTCATCTTTACCAGCAATACCCCACAGATACAACTTATGTTATTATACTTATACTAGATTCTATAATTCAATACACCTTATACAAGTGAAAACGTGAACAAAGCAAAGAAATGAAATTCTGTATTCGACCCCAAATTCTGTATTCCTCCGCGCAAAACATATTCACATCATTCGATACGAAAGCCCGCAAAGAAAGTTTTCTCCAGCTCTTAATTTAATTTTTCAAAAAAAAAAACACTTATTAAAGCCCAAACTTTGTGTTAAAACGCGAATTTTGACATACGGCACATATCAGACAATTAATAAACAAAGACAAACAAGTTAAAATCAAATGTTTTTGCTTGCCTAGTGCATCAAAACATACCAACACTAATACACACACACAACAATAGCCAAACGTACACAAAAAAACACTCAATAATGCACAAATTATTTATAAAAAACCAAACAAACATTACAACTCACAAATTTCTTGCTCATCCGAATTACTGAGCAGCACATTCTGGGTGAGTAGCAGGAGCGACTCACTAATATGGCCAGTGAACTACAACAGCTGGCTCAACGAGTGCAGCAGCTAGAGGAGGAGGCCGGGAAAGCACGCGCGCTTAAGGCGAAACATTCTTCGATAGAAAGTGACTTCGAAGCCAAGCAGGCCGATAGCGTAGCAGCTGATCTGCGCGTACATGGTGTTCCCTATGATGAGGGAGAAAATTTGAAGACACTTTTCAACGCACTTTGTTTTTCAGTCGACCTGACACCACCGCCAAAAATTAGGGACATCTTCCGAACAAAAACGTGGATCAAACTATTATTATAAAATATGACCACGTGCGCGAAAAAATTGCTCTTCTCAGGCAAATTGGAGCCTACCGGCGAGAGCACAAAAAACCACTAAGCTTGATGCAGTTGGGCTTTGACTCACTACGTAGATGAGCAGCTGACGAAAGCTCAGTACTAAACTTTAAAGAGGCACTAAAGCCCAAAAAACAGAAGCTGTTGACAGCTGTCTTCATGCTTCGCTCTTCATGTAAGAGCGGCCGGGAGTGATAGCAACGTATGCATTGGCAGCAAGTATGTTGACATTGTGGCTGAGTGTCAATCTGAGTCGAGATTTCGCACCTAGGAGAGCCAGCTACAACTACAACTATAATTATTATACTCTTAATATCATTTTTATTAAAAGCTATTCTTATATTTACTCTTATACTATTCTATATTATTATTATATTTTAGTTTAATTTTGGCTACACCAATTCCTTACTAATATTAACTCTAAAATGCATACGTTGACATTATTCAGAAACAAATTTATATGCTTTCTGATACTTTTAATTGGTACACAACGAACTTGATATGACTAGATAACTTACTAGAAATAATAATTGATTACATGTTTGCCACATAAATGCGAAAAGCCTGACCAAAAAAAAATGGATGAGTACAGATATATGTTTTTAAAGCGTTAGTGTCATGTCATTTTTTTAATATGGACTAATTTTCTTGACATATGACTTTAAATTACACTTTGACGAACAGACGATGTTATTCAGAGGTTTTTGAAATATTGACCAAATAAACCTTAATGTAGACTTTGAAAATTGTGATTGGAATGTGATGTACAACCTACCTGATGCCAACTCTCAGATAGATTAGCTCGCCAAACAAATTGACTTACTTTTTATCGGGATTCATGGCCGAGGGAATGCTCGGTCTCTAGCATGCGAACTCTGGATACCTGTCAAAGTCTAGTTTTATTCTTGACTTCGCGCGGTAGACGGGCTATGGCGCGGGTGACCTCGTTTCCCGTTCACTCTTGTGATCAAATATGAACGAAGCCTCCTCAAAAGAAGTGTCTGATGCGGTTCCAAAAGCATCACCGCAGGCTTTAACCTGCATGGTTGTCCCTAAGCCCGGTACCGCAGCCGTTGGGCTGCCGGCTCCAACCCTCTTTAACTGTGATGTTGGTCACCAGGTTAAGGACAGGCTTCTAAAAGAACCAACCTTTCGTCTGGAAAGTGTCGGTCAAGGCAGGATTCGATAGGGTTGTTGGACTCTGAGTCGGATACTGACCTTACTCCCACTGACCAGGACGATGTGTCCAGTGTGACCTTCAAGATATCCGGTCTCACGGATGCAGACACTCACTTTTAAAGCCGCACTCACCAAACGGCTCCTCAGAGCAGCTTCACTGGCTGCTGCGAAAGCGCCCCCCGCTGACACCAAGGTCAGAAGTGGTCGCTCAGAGGACAAGTCTCCAGAAGCCGGTTCGTCTAAGAAGAAGCCTGAGAATACTCATTTAGAGTCGACAGTGCCATCCTACAGTCGGATAGCCAGTGGTCTCAAGCTAGGCTTCATTTCGACTGACAGATCTTCATCTTTAATGGCAACGCTTAAGGCGGCGATTCTGAAGTGGGTCAGGCGTAACTTCAGCCACATAAAAGCTGCTAGTTAACTTGCGCATCTCAACAGAGGATACTTTTCCAATAGTTTGGACCTGCTAAACTAAGCAATGCAACATCGGAGGAACCGGAAGCAGCTGTTCTGCAGGCCTCCTGCCCGTACAACCAGCAGTAAGGCTGATGAGCCTGCAAACGGAAAGACGGGCAGCCAGGCCTCCGGTGGCAGCCAGCAAGCAATACATGGCGCGGGTCCTTCCACTAATAGAGGCACTGGTCTCTCTAGGGGTTCGGCCCGTGGCCGGGTTTCGGGAGCCAACGCGCCGGGCCAACAGCAGAGTCGGCTGCTAGACAGCAAGGTGCCCAGCAGCATGAGGTTCAAGCATCCAGGCTGCCGAAGGGAGTTCCTGGTAACGACTCCCGACGAGGCAAAGCAGGAAGCCTCGACCTCCAACTCCATGGAGTAATGAGCGCCATGAGGGTGCTCCAGGCCAACCTGCAAAACGCTAGAGTAGCGTCGGCCACCCTGTTCAGGACACAACATCAACCTGGCTCTTCTCCAAGAGCCATGTCCGTGGATTAAGTTGCGGCCCAAGTAAGTTTTTATATGACCGAGAGGGTGGAGCACCTCGCGCTGTTATCCTTTTGGATAGTAGCCTAAGGCACTTCCCTTTAACAAACTTTATCTCCAGGGACTTAGTTTCGTCAGCCATCGAGGTGGCAACGACGGAAGACACAACGGTGATCGTTGGTGGCTTACTTTCCGGGCGACACTGACGTGGGTCCGCCGATGGAGGTTTAGCGGCTCGTCGACTTCTGCCCAAGTACAAGTAAGCAACTCGTCATCGCCGACGGCTCTTTAATCGGGCTAAGTCAAACATAAACTCATGAGACGCATACAAATGCGCACTCAAATATAAACTCATGAGACGCATACAAATGCGCACTCACTGAATACAAAAAAAACATTAGACGCTCCAAACGCGATACCTGGCGCACCTACTGTAAAAGTGTGAAGTCACTACCAGAAAAAGCTAGATTGCAAAAGGTACTGACCAAATTTACACACAGAATCGACAGCTGACAATTCAGCTACTGGTGCAGGGGCACTTTCCCAATTCTTTAGTTGACCCAGGCAATCCAAATGTTGGCGAGGATGCTATACCACCAACTAGACGTCGTCATAGTCTGTCGGGTGTCATCTATGATCCTGACAAGGTCAGGTGGGATCAGATTTTCTCGGCCTTGCTGCAACATATTCATTGACGCGAGGGAAATTGCTCTGTGCTCGTTTCTTGACGTCGAAAGTGCCTTTGAAAATACTGGTTATCAATGCATAACTAGGGCCTTAGAGTCCAGGGGCATTGACAATACCTCTATCACTAGATAGATATAGGGAAAATGCTAATGCTCCGAGACATTAAATCTACACTTAACTACTATCTGCATTCGAGCGGTCAAAGGGTGTCTACAGGGCGGGGTTTCTCCCCTTTTGTGGTCTTTACTGATGGATGAACTACTAGAGAAACTATCAAGGCTAGGCATAGATACTATAGGGTATACTGATGACCTGGCTATTAAAGTCATCACTGAGCTGATGCAAAGGGCACTCAACAAGGTCCTTGGATGGTGAACAGAAGTGGGTCTTCCCTTCACAAAACGGTACTTCGTTGATGTCGGCCAGCTCTACATCGGCGGAGCACCCGTGGAGCTTTCCAACTAGGTCAATTATACGGGTCTCAACCTGGATAAGTGACTTAACTGGAAATCCCACATAGACCATGTGGGCATATGGCCCGGAACCTTTCTGTGGTTTGGGCTGGTCCTCTATCAAAACCTTGATAGAGCTAAGCAGCTGGTGAGCCCATACATAGGTAGCAAAACAAAACCATCAAGGGCGGATTTGCGGCTTCTGGTGGCCTATCTCACAGGTCATCACACAGTCTAGTAATACATATCTAAATTCTGTGCGTAATAGAAAATGTGATAGTAGGTTTAGTTTGATATGTGTTAATCAATGTGATGTTCTGGAATTCGTGCTTAAAGTTAAATCAAACGCCGTCGGCCTAGATGCCATGAATTCTACTTTTATTAAAATGATTTTGCCAAAACTTCTTTGTCCTATCACGCATGTTTTTAATACGGACCTCACAACATCATAATTTCCTGACTCATGGAAAATTTCAAAAATAATACCTATAAACAAAATAAAAGATGAGTACTATATCAATTCTTCCCGTTTTCTCTACAGTGCTTGAGCATATAATGACCAACCAAATACCTTTATGAATGAAAATTCATTATTGAGCGATTGCCAGTCAGGATATAAAAACGTGACAGAAGAGATCAGACAGCAATTGGATAAAAACTACCTTTCTTTTTTTGATATCAGTAAATTATAGCAAAGCTTTTGACACGGCGAATCCCGACATCCTGCAGTAAACAATCAAAATTGTATAACTTCACTTCGTCTGCAACTAAGCAACCTACTTAGGAGGTAGGAGCCAAGTAGTTGTTAATCAATGTAGAAGCTCATATTATTATAATAATAATAATAATGATAATAATTATAATAATAATAATAATAATAATAATAATAATAATAATAATAATAATAATAATAATAATAATAATAATAATAATAATAATAATAATAATAATAATAATAATAATAATAATAATAATAATAATAATAATAATAATAATAATAATAATAATAATAATAATAATAATAATAATAATAATAATAATAATAATAATAATAATAATAATAATAATAATAATAATAATAATAATAATAATAATAATAATAATAATAATAAAAATAATAATAATAATAATAATAATAATAATAATAATAATAATAATAATAATAATAATAATAATAAAAAAAATAATAATAATAATAAAACAAGTAAGAACGTTGCAGTCGGGCTCACCCAACTGCGATATACTCTGTTTTCTGTACGTATATTAAATTAAATTCTTTTAAAGACTAATTATATGTATATATACTACGAACTACAAAATTCTTTCTACTAAGTGCAGAACACTGCAAACTCTCAAAGCAGAGCGAGACGCGTACTTGTCAAAATGATCGCTCGTTTACTGGGGCGTGGGTGGGCGTGGCAAATTTTTTTTTCTCCAATCTGTCGAAGAGTTTAAATGGAGTCATACTGCAAAATAACTCTAGCTGTAAAACTGTGGAAGATATAGGTTTTTGCGGTTTGTGGGGGAAGGGATGGGGGTGGGGCGGAGATCATGACACTTTGTCTGACTATGGTATATACCAACATGTATGCCAAGTTTGGATGCTCTAGCTTCAAAACTGTGGAAAAAACCTGCGTTCGTACAGACGGACGGACAGACAGACGGACAGACGGACATTTCACAAATCCAATATACTCTTTTTTTCCATTTTGGAAAACAGAGTATAAATAATATATAAAACTTATAGGCTAAGTGAAATTTTTGAACCATTGTAGTTTTCATTGTTCGTGACTAGTGCAGTAAATTATAAGTATGCACTTGTAGCACTAGCAAGGAGAAACTTTAAATTAAAGCTCGACAATATGTTCAATCAAATTTTTCAGAGCACTCTGCTCACTCAAAAAAGTTTTTGAAAAAACTGAAAAAATTGACACGTAATCACTCAGTGTGTGAACAGTAACCCTTTTTTTCTCTCGGGCTTCGGCTTGAGCGTAACCAACGAATCTGTCATTTACAGACCGCTAGATACGAACAGAACCTTTCGTCGCATAGCTACTGAGAGTCACTTGAACAAAGCAAGCCATGAGTCAGCTAAAAAGGTATTTATTTTTGTTTTTGTGTTTGCCTATGTCGTTGGTATTTGTTTGATATTTCATCACAGACAAAGAAAGGGAGAAAAGGATAGGACGGATTTTAAAAATTTGGTCGGGAAAATTCGCGGAAAATCGTTGTATGCAACATTTTTGTTTATCATTCGATCAGCTTCAAACTCATTTTCAAATATTTAAAAAAGGAAAAAAGTATGACTTCATATAAATTTTTCTGCAAATGGGTGGTCAAGGTTGTATGGGCGATAGTTAATCATATGCGATTTGCTTCAAACTCATTTTCAGTGATCTACATGAAAATTCATTAAAAACTGCATACCAGTTTTCCGGAAAATTCACCCCCTGGGTGGAATGTGCGCGGCAAATAGGCCGAGTCTACATAACAAAATATTAAAAGGTGATTTTCTTATTATGATAAATCCAGAAAGTTGTTGCAATATAACATTTTGAGACGGTCAATTTGCCATATTTTTTACGGGGCGTAACACCGCACGCCGGAAAATGCTAGTGTTTACATAAAAACTTGCTTAAAAAAGTTTATAACAACCCAAAAAATAAAGAATTTTGAGCGCTTTTTTGAGACAGTTTCGCATCTGTCAGTTGACGAGTTGTTTTTTACTGACAAAAACACGAGTGAGACTAATTATTACAAGTTCTGCTTTAAATACATAAATAAAAACAAAAACCAGTTTGTTAGAGTGGCGCCGGTGGTGGTTGCAAGAAGGAATTGCCCAGTATGTCGTCTTTGGTGTATCACGCATCGAAAGAAGTTCAGCAAGGAAACAATGGAGAGAGAGACTTCAAGCACCGGCAGAAACACATGGATGCTCAAGAAGAACCTGGAAAACAAGGCATACCGAAAATCAGTATTACCAGTACAGGAAATACGGAACACACCACACAGGCAATCAACACCAAGAAGGAGTACCACTGGCACAACTATCGACCGAGTACGAAATTGCGGAACCCGTTTCGAAGGTACAGAAAATCCACTGGAATTCCTGGAAAAACTCAAGGAATGGGCCTTAGACTTACTAATATGTACCCTACCATTGCATTATGGGGAATTCGACCAGTTTTTGTGGCCAAAATTAATAACTCAAAGATTAAAAGTATTATTTGGGTCTGGTAGGTTAGGTTTCAAATATCGTTATAGAGTGTTTTGTGAGAAAATGGGTGTGGCACCACATTTTACCGCCCACAAAAATTTCATTTTGTATGAACTACTTTTTTATACCCTTGCAGAGGGTATTATAATTTTGTCACGAAATGTGCCACGCATTAAAGGAGACGTCTCAGAAAAAAAAATTTGTATGCTCGTGATCAACATCAACAGCCGAGCCATGTCCGTCATGTCCGCCTGTCGGCTGTCCGTCTGTCCATCTGTTTATATGCGAACTAGTCCCTCAGTTTTAGAGCTATCGTGATGATAGAGCTATCGTGATGATCTTCGGCACGCCGAAGATAACATTTCTTTCTTGTTGTTTGTTAATCTATCTAAACCAAACTGGCATATTATAATTTTTAGTATAATTCTGTCATTCTCATCCAATTTTATTGAAATCTGTTAAATTTTTAAAATATGAGTTTCTGTTTGAAAAACTTTTGTATTTCTCAAGACAGCTCAACCAAACTCATCATTACTTAATATTTATATGTTTCTTACATGTTGACCAAGTTTGATAAAAATCGGCCGACCATATCATATAGCTGTCAAGCAAATAAATAGAATTTGTGCTCATTTAGGCTGTTTTCAAATAATAGATTTTCAAGAGAACGGGGACGAACGGGGATACAATGTCAACTGGTTTGAATAGATAATTGAAGATTCTATGAAGATCTGGTAGCAGAACTTTAAACAAATTTAAACAAATCTTTAAAGCTCCATCCAAAGTTGAAATTTTTTTACATAATTTAGCTTTGAGACATGTTACAATATTTCGGACAACACATTCTAATTTTACAAAAATTATCTACCAACACATAATACAAACAACACTGTTATGCTTTTATCAAAGAAGTATTTTAAAAGCGTCCTTTATTTTTGCAAAAGTCAAGACAAAACTTCTCCTGACACCGGCTCCATGTATCCTTTTCTTTCGTATCCAGCCATAATTCGACAGTATTCCTTATGATAATCTGTTTCGCTCTGAAATTTTCGTTCCAAAGAAAGTTGCCCTTTGAACGCCATTTCTTTGCTCCCTGGCAAAACGATGTCGTCACGTCTCCAGGTCAAACTTGTTTCATTTCGTTGTCCAATTTAGCTCGTTGTTTCTTGAAGCATCTTGTTCGATCGCTCTTCCTCCTTTCCCTTGTGGTCCACTGAAAACTTTTGCACGCGCATTTCAGAGTCTACTATAAAATTTTCTATTAATTTAGCAAAAATTAAATCATTTTCAGAGTTTATTAATCCATTGGACTCCTTGGTATTTTCAGTTGAACACTCTCCCAAGCTTGGTGGAAGCGACAATCGGACCATCATATACGATTGCTTGTGCTGAATGTGGTACTCCTAAATGTGCGTTTTCCAAACCAATCAAGAGTTCGGGAACGGCGTTAGCATAACTTTGCACCGGTATCGTTTCCAAGTGTCGGTATTTTGAATGCAAGTTCACAGATTGCTTCGGAAACTGGAGATTATTTATTGTACCATACCAATGTCGAAACGGCTTGTACACTCGGAAATCTTTCTGTTTCCGAATCACTGCAAGGTGAGATTCTCTTTGGGGCCTCTGAAGCCCAGTTCATCAGCTAGTCTTTCGTTCATCAACGAAACCGTGGAACCGTCAGCCAGAACGCGTAGCAGGAAATGGCTTTTCCGTTCGCATGAAGATTTACCGGCAATATTTGAAACAAAACTGTAGAGCCGGCTACTTGTGAAGCTGTTCCTGTAAAGCTCTGTGCGTTGTCAACTGCCGGTAAATTCAGGAAAATCATAAAGTTTCGCGCCTGAATTGCACTGCCGAGCTTCACCTGAAAGCGCAGCTGTGTGTTCGTCCACACTCATGCACCGATCTCGATCTCACCTGCACGATTAGCAATATTTAGTTTCGGTGCTTCGATTAATATATTCGTCTTTTCCATTTGAATTTCGTTCATGCGGACGAATTCCATTTGTTTTGTTGCTGCTGCATAAGTTGCATAATTTCCAACAAAGTTTGAGAATTTCTGTTACTGCTGTCTGCATGCAGTGTATCCATATACACATGTATACAAACGCGCCGACCCGGCGTCACGCCAGAGCTTATGTGCCAATCGTTCCTCCGTTTGTTTCCTTGCACAATTCTAGTGCAAGCCTTGATCCTTTCCCTTCGGGGAACGCCAAGTAGAAGCGAGATAAAAGATATTTCTTTGATGCGGGGTGAACATGTGAATAAAACACCGCAAACAGCCAAACACTTCAAATAAATACATGCTCAAATAAGTGATTAAAACTATATGAATTTAATGCAGCGGTGGGCAAGCCCTTGCTCTGGCTGCTCCCAGTGCTCTGGCCGTTATGTTAGCATGCTCGAGATTTTCGTCACGACATATACAACAACAACTGTTTTTTCGGTGCAGCCGAGAAAAGACGCAACAACAAACACACACGATTTTCGGCGCGGCGCGGACCGTCATAAAAGTGTTCATTTTGCTATGATTTATGACTTCTGCCGCGTCTTTTACACTGAGTAAAAAAGCGAAGTAGATTTTGATTTGCTATGATTTTTACTAATTGCTATTGGCAAAATTTTCAAAGTAAATTTAATAAAGTCTGAAAATAATTTTTTTTAGTGTAGACTTTTTTTTATTTTTTAAAATCAAACAACAACTATACAGCGATGGCTCGAGATGCTTCTCGACGCATAGAACTGTTCATTTTGCTTTGATTTATGACTTCAAAAACTGAGTTTGTTGTAGATGTTGTTGTACTGCTCTCGATTCAAAATTTCGTGCCCACCGCTGATTTAATGTAATGTAATTGTAGCAGCGGTTGCACACTGTGCACGCACTTGTATTTCAGTTTGAATTACAGGCGGTTTTATCTCCTATACGGAGAAATACAATATTATAAACATAAAATTAAATTGTTCACTTTACTTACGCTTCGTTGCGTTCTACCCTTTCGTTCACAATGTCGATTATAAATCAATCGATCTTACAATAGTTCTCTTACAATTAAATAGTTCATTCGATATATCGATATTTCACGTTAAACAAAGTTGCCACCAGGCATCAAAAATCTCAAATGTAAACAAACAGTATAGTCGTAAAATATATTCAAATGTTAACTTAAATGATTAAAATCGCTACTACATTATTAGTTAACAGGTCAGAAATTAGTTCAACACAGACAGCTTTCGACGAAAAACAAATAAACACTGCTATATACGTTTTCTATAGCACTTTGCTGCGTTTGCGGTATGACGTGGCAAATGGACCACATAAATCGACTCCAGACACGAGAAATGGTCGTTGAGAATGAAAACGATCAGCCGGTAGCGAGCCCAGCATTTGTTGCATTAAGCGTGGCTTATAATGATAGCAATGGGTGCAGCGCCTCACAGCCTTCCGTGCTTTTTCGCGAGCGTTTATGATCCATACTTGAAGACGCAGAAAACCAATTAATGCGTTTGGGCCTGCGTGCAGATGTTGCCGATGTACATGAAGGCGTGTTGCAATTCAGATGCCGACGTATGAGTTGCACTGGCTGCAATGAATTGCTTGTTGACTCTGACCTTGTTGAAAACTCTCAACACGTAAGCTAAGACCCGCAACATACGACGATAAGAGGAGAATTTTTTGATGATTTCTGCAAGTATTTTTCCTTCGTTTCCACTATTGCTACATTTTAGGACTGTTGTTTTTCGATGGTCCAATTCAACATCGTTGAATTTTATGTGAGTCAAAGTTTGCAGCCAGTGTGCTGCATCCTGGTGTAAGAATGTTCAGTAAACCAAATGGTATTCATCAGCTCGGGACTTGGAAGCCTCGGGATACGATGTCAGCTGGGTTTTCCTTGCCAGGGACGTGCCTCCAACTGATATTTGAAGTTGTTGTTTGCATATGTAAAATGCGGTTGACTACAAAACAATTGAGATTCGATTAGTGCATTTTTAGCCACTGCAAGACGATCCTTGAGACTGTCCAAATGAAAATATCATTAACAATTAGTTCGAATTTGTGTTTGATTTTATGCCAAGTTTGGCAAAACAAAAACGCAGCGCATAATTCCAATCGTGGAAGAGAAACTGCCCTTATAGGTGCCACCTAGATTTGGCGATGATGAAAGGTGCCTTAACTTGTCCATTGATGTGTGTCCGTAAATACACGCAATAGCCGTATGCTCTCTGCGACGCATCTGAAAATCCATGTATTTCGGATGAATACCTTGAGTTGACGAACCTTGGTATCTCAATAGTATCGAGATTGCGTAAATCTCCTTCAACTTGTTGCCATTGAGATTGCAGCTCGTTTGAAAGTGGCTCATCCCAGTTCAGACGGTGCATGCACAGTTCTTGTACTAGTACTTTGCAACGGATGACGACTGGAGATACGAGGCCAAGTAAATCGTACAAGTGTGCGACAAGTGACATAACATTTCGTTAAGTGACGACAGGTATGGTTGGTAAATCTTAACGAAAGCAGAAAATGTCGTGGTGTGGTTGCCAAGATGTACCCAATGTTTTAGTAAGTGTTATATTTAGCGAGTTCCAGTCCTGCGATGGCGAGTATGCTGGTTACTTCTGATGCCTTCAGGTGCAGTTCTTCAACAGTCTCCAGAAAATTAGTTGATATTTGCAATCTTCTGGAAGCACCTGAAACTGTCTATACATTTTTGATAAATCAGCTATAAGTGTACGACGATGTAAACGAAATGCGAGCAAAGTCAAAATAAGATTTTGAAAAATCTCATTTCACGCGGCGTTAAAGCTGTGTGAAGCTTGGTGGTTGTGCTTTGAGGCCGAATCACTCCATGATGTGAGATTACATAATGTGCTTGTCCAGAATCAAACTGCGTTGCCAATTCCGAGTGATTGAGCGCGATATATTCATCCATGAATTTAGCATACACACTCCTGCTCTTCTTTGGTAAGAGTTTGGTGGTTCGAGTCTTCAATCCAACCGAGTGCTGTATTTATAAGACATGGCAGACCAGGAACAAGAGTAATCTTGCCATGCGTTAATAAGTCAAAAAATTCCTGTGTACTGATGAGTAAATCGATTAGTCGGGGTGACTAAGTGATACAGTCTTGGCTACAGCAAGCTGCAAATGCCATTCGTTTACTGACAATCGGGACCGAATCCTTGTTGAAACAGAGAATTTCATATGCGTGCGCACATCGTCTATACCAGAAATGTCATAATGCTGTCTATTGAACTGAAGCTGAAGTTGCTTGGCGAGCTGTTCAGTCAATGAAATTAATCTCAGAGCCTGAGTCAAGCAACGCTCGGGCTAGCTGAAATATACCGAATTTGTCCTGAATCAAAATTATTGCAGTTGGGATTAATGAGCGCCGCGAGTGGCGCGAGTGGCGCGAGAGCATTGAAACTGCATGAGTTGATTCCTGTTCCTGATGATGAGGTGGGCGCACGCCCATTAGTGCGTTTTGCTCTGTCGTTGTAATTCTATGTAAAGTTGTATGATGTAGGCCATGGCAATTGCGGCATCGTGCTTTTGTCGGACATTTGTTCGCCATGTGGCCACTGCGCAAACAATTAAGACAAAGGTCGGTTTGTTTGACGTATTTAAATCTATCTGAAATAGATAATAATCCAAATGATGGGCAATAAGCAAGAGTATGGTCAGTAGATGTACATCTAGGACAGCTACTCTGAGATGCAACGAACGCCCACTTACTGTGAGCTGGTTTATCTCTCGGCCTTTCGTCAGATTCTCGTTTTGTGTTGCATTCCAAATATTGACAATGACGACTTAGTTTTCGGTAGCGGTCATCGCATGCAGGCAATTTTTCATAATCCTGCGCTTGACCATGCGACTGTTTTGAATCCGAATCCACCTTCACAAGAACAAGATGAATGCCTTTGGATAGTTGGCTTCAGATACTTAAAAGGGTACCGCGACGCGCAGAGCAGCACCAGACAAAAAGCTTAGCAAATAGTTGAACTTGTCAACAGCTGATATTGACGAGTCCTCGTGTACCATGCTGGTAAAGGCAGAGATTAATTTGATGTAATCACCGTATTTGCCATCGAATTTGGGCAACTTAAGCGATGTGAGCCGAGTATGATGTTCATTGTCGCACGCTTACATTATCCGACTTTCCTCTCTTTGATTTGCCAATGCGTTTAATTATAAATGCCTTAGTGGCTATGGACAAATCTTCTAGTTATTCGCGTGGATTATCAGCTGGATAGAGTTTTTCAATTTGCTATAGGATTTGCAATATTTGCTTGAAATACGATTCAAGAAGTTGAGACTTGCACTCGGGGGCAGCAATGTCAGTTTGTGGTTCGATGCGACGTTGAAGATTTGTTATATTTCGCTGAATTTTATTATTAGTTATCGGGAGCATAGTCTGTCTTTTAAATTGGCTGTGCTCAGGGCAAGTGGGGTGGGTCTTTTACTCCCTAATGCGTACGCGTTACCTAAATAAAACCAAGACAGAGTTAAGACAGGAACAGGACAGGATATCCCTAGCCAATAGTACCGAGTGAATTTAGATGACTTATAGATGTGGTGGAAGAATTGAGGTGAAAATGTTCTTCCTTCTTTTACCCGCCCAACCTGTAAAAGCATTGTATTTTGTTGCTTTTACCCTTTTGCATACCGATGCGGTATGTAGTACCGAAGTCGCCTCAAATAAGAAGGAATTAGTTCATTTTCAGTATACAATTCATTTCATTAAGTAATAAATTGTTAAAATAACAATATGAATTAGCAGAAGGCATTTTATAATATTGTGTATCATGAAATTCTAATAGGTCAGAAAAAGCATACTAGATTGTTTATAATGTTTTAATATTCACGCTCTTATTGCCTACGCTTACTGTAGCCGGGGCATCTGGTTTTTTATTCGGCTATGCCGTACTTACTGCAGTATCAATCGGAGTCAGCAGGCCTGTTGATCGATGAAGCTGTAGAAGGATGCAGAAAATAAAGACTCACAAGCAAGAAGAGCGGCACATGCAAAAATAAAATTATAATTAGCTAAATAATTTCATGATGCTTATAATATCAAAATTAATCCTAATAAATACGTAAACACATATACGTTTAAAAACGCATATTTGGCTTAAGCCAGGTTAAGGAACGATGGGTGGTTGCCTCTCGAGAGGAGGAGCAGCGTTAATCCAATGCGCAGCGTAAACGTTGAAAAATGCCGGGCGGGATCGTTAGCAATGTGTTGGTTGTCCAACCAGATGCTATGACCTACCCACCGAGATACGATTTTGCTTACGTTGCCAGCACCAGGCCTTGCTTGGTGCTTGCAGAAATTTGATCCTGGAATCTGAAGAAAAACGTCGAGTCGAAGGACGTGCGTCAATGCACGTGATGCGAAGGGTCCAGAAGAAAGATCGGGCGTTGTTGCAACGCGATGCGGGGCCGCACGGTAAAACGTGCGTTGTTGCATGCGGTTACAGAGATGAAACCAGGTCATTGGGTCTGAACTACGATGAAATCTCCAATAAAAGGTCAGCGCTGGGCCAGTAAACAAGAGATTACCAAACTGATACAGTAAATTAAAATCTCCGTTCAGGCACTGAGCTGTTAAGCAATTGACGCGGTAAATAAAGTCCTCTATCGTTCTCCCATTCCATTTGAGGACCTTCATTAACTTCCCGTTGAAATATCGGTTGCAAGTTTAAATTCCTAATAGCTGCGCTAATTTTTTCTGAGATAGTAGCAGCTCTACTCGCCCTATGGGATTCTAAGGAATTTGAAATTAATTGGTGTATGCGCTGTTCAGCAACAGGCGCTGCCTCTGGTTGGCGATTGCTTAACGACCCTCGAGGATTGTGCTGATTTGCTGACAACGTTAGGACACAGGACATGTCTCATTGTTGGTTAACCAAGAAGACAAACACGCCTAGTGAAAATTATGGTTGCATGGAGTCTCTATAAATTCCACTCTTTGAAAGGAATCATTGCAGATCGGACAAACCTTTGTAGGAAGCTGATTGGACGACAGGTTTTCTAGACTGCTTCGAACTGACATTGCGACTGATAAGGGGTTATACTTAAAAATAAAACAAAATGGTTGAGATCAGATGATCAGCGAAAATAAGAAAAATACGAAAAGAAACTGTGGTTAATTAAAGCAATAATATAATGAATGGTTTATGTAAATTTAAGAGGAACTTGTCGAAATCATCCAACAAGAGCAGTCTCAATTAAATTTACACACACGAGAAACGAGGCTATTATGAATTTTGGAACCCTTTTGCTTGGTATAGAACCGAATTATCATCAGAACTATAAGTCCATAAGCAACAGGAGTTCACTAATAGCATAAAAGCTTTTTTTTTTATTGAACAACCTAATTCGAAATACGAATTGTTATCATAACGATAAGATACGATTTATTATCTGGTCTGGCTCCGAACAGGATATCAGAATGCCAGCAAATCCTATGTACATATGCAGATTTAAATGAAAGAATAAGTTCGTGAAGGGTAGAACTAAGGCATGTGAGGAAAGGGTTAGGTAGCGCGGAGTACAGCGACACTCGGCGTTAAGTGCAGTGCCCGATGCAAACTTAAGGATAGTACATTCTACCATGGCATAAGCATGCATCGGTCTACCGCATCAACCAAGAGTTATACAATGTTTCGGGAGCTATGTTGTAGCTTCCCTGCGGTCGTGTGCCCCACGACGTATCAGGACCATACTCTGTCTTTTAAATCGACTGTGCTCAGTGGGGTGGGTCATTTACTCCCTAATGCGTACGCGTTACCTAAATAAAACCAAGACAGAGTTAAGACAGGAACAGGACAGGATATCCCTAGCCAATACTACCGAGTGAATTTAGATGACTTATAGATGTGGTGGAAGAATTGAGGTGAAAATGTTCTTCCTTCTTTTACCCGCCCATCCTGTAAAAGCCTTGTATTTTGTTGCTTTTGCATACAGATGCGGTATGAAGAACCGAAGTCACCCCAAATAAGAATGAATTTGTCCATTTTCATTATATAATTCATTTCATTAAGTAATAAGTTGTTAAATGAACAATATGAATTAGCAGAAGGCATTTTATAATATTGTGTATCATGAAATTCTAATAGGTCAGAAAAAGCATACTAGATTGTATGCGCAAATACTAATACTAATGTTCTAATATTCACGCTCTTATTGCCTACGCTTACTGTAGCCGGGGCATCTGGTTTTTATTCGGCTATGCCGTACTTACTGCAGTATCAATCGGAGTCAGCAGGCCTGTTGATCGATGAAGCTGTAGAAGGATGCAGAAAATAAAGACTCACAAGCAAGAAGAGCGGCACATGCAAAAATTAATTTATAATTAGCTAAAGAATTTCATGATGTTTATAATATCAAAGTTAATCCTAATAAATACGTGGATATGTGTTTTAAAACACATTTTTGGCTTAATCTAAGTTAAGGAACGATGGGTGGTTGCCTCTCGAGAGGAGGAGCAGCGTTAATCCAATGCGCAGCGTAAACGTTGAAAAATGCCGGGCGGGATCGTTAGCAATGTGTTGGTTGTCCAACCAGATGCTATGACCTACCCACCGAGATACGATTTTGCTTACGTTGCCAGCACCAGGCCTTGCTTGGTGCTTGCAGAAATTTGATCCTGGAATCTGAAGAAAAACGTCGAGTCGAAGGACGTGCGTCAATGCACGTGATGCGAAGGGTCCAGAAGAAAGATCGGGCGTTGTTGCAACGCGATGCGGGGCCGCACGGTAAAACGTGCGTTGTTGCATGCGTGGAGGAATGTCCGAAAAAAAAATAGTGCGTTGTTGCACGCGATGCGGAGCCGCATGGTAAAACGTGCGTTGTTGCGCGCAACGCGGACACGCTGTTGGTGCGCGTACACGCGGCGATGCCGCACGGTAGTCGCAGTCACGAAAATGCACCGTGCGCGCTGCCTGCAGTGCCACAGAATCACTGGATGACTTCTATTTTGTCACTGTTTAATCAAAAGCTATATTAGCATTTGATTGCGCACATATCACAAAACGTACCTTAATTTGGGGTTAGATCCGACAAAGTGGAGATAAATTACCAGCCGGTAATCAATATCTTCGCCAGACGAGGCCTGGCTGCGGGTTTGTACGCCAAAAGTGTCCTTAATGCTGGATGGCAAGATTAAACGGATTTTAGCACGTTTATAATCCGCTTTTACGATGAGAGAAAAATGTGGGTGCGTGCCCAGATCAAGTCGATCGAAAAAGTACGGCCGGAATCAAGATGACAGGTGGCATCCATCCTGCTTATTGACTCACAGCTGATGTTTTGCCATTCCCCAAATACGCGGATGCGATATATGGCCACTCAATTGTATCAAGGCTGCCAATTATTACAAAGTTGGTGATTGCCAACACTGATCAATGATCGATATTTTATCGTTAAATTCAAATTTAAACCAACGTTAAATTCAAATGTAAACAAACGTTAAATTCAAATTTAACCAAACGGTGAAATTTGAATTCAAACAGACTTTAAAAATCAAATCGAATCAATTACATTCTGCGCACACTTACACCCCCCTCCCACAGGTTTCATTTTCTTGGCTATAGCCGAAAAAGGAAAGCTGGAAACACAAAAAAAGTGTGCGAGCTACGCAATATGCATAATATCAAACACAGACTTGATAGGGACAAAGTTTACAACAAAAAATTGTTTCACCATATGTCCTTGGCATGGAAAATACCTAACTCCTTTCCGTTAGAATCTTCAAGTAAATACAAATTGCTACCCACTTTCTGTTTGATTCGGGCTTTGATTCCGATAGGCGCTAGTTTAGCATTAGCTTCCATATTGCTAAGTACAAAATTACGCTTAACAACGTGTTGGCCATCCTCCAGCTGACGAGGGCGTGCACGCAAGTCGTACGTTCGCTGATTCTCAACATAAGCCTAATTCAAATGTTTTTGGATATCTGATCGGAATTTTTGAAATGCATCAGCTCGTGTTAGCTTAATTTGGCCTTCATTGAGCAGATTGAGATTCATAAGCAGTTTGTAGTCAGAGCCGTGCGTGAGCATATGCTGACCGACAACTACAAAATATGGAGAAAGCCCTATCGATTGATGGATGGTGTTTCTCAACGAACTATTGATGCTGCTTATATATACATGCCATTCACGTTGATCTGCACATATAAACGATTTGAGCGCTGCGTTGATCGAGCGATTAACTCGTTCGGCTGCATTTGCCTGTGGCGAATACGCGCCGGTAAACATATGATGTACCCCGTATTTAGAAAGAAAAGAAGAAAATTCCAGGCTTTTAAATTGAGTGCCATTGTCGCTCATAATCGTATTGGGTACGCCATAACAATCAAAAATATCTTGTTTTAGAAATTCAACGACTACCTTTGCTACTTTGCTACTACCTTTATTTTTTAACAGGTCTAATGAAAGTTAACTTGGTATAATGATCTTAAATAATAAAGATACCTATATGTCCTCTTCTCGTACGTGGAAATTGTCCGATAAAATCTATATATATCCAGAAGTAGGCTGATCATGTGCTGCCTTAATCACATCGATTCGCAACTCTTCGGGTACATACAATTTCCAACAGTCATCGTCACAAGCAACGCCTACTGACGGAAAATCAGCACGATAATACAAATAATCACCTATGACTTTAAAATCGGGTAGTTCTGACTTGAGAAATCGGTCTTTTAAATTGCCATACGCAACAGATTTAAAAGATTCCGAGGTTAAATCAATTTCAGGAAATGATTCTAGTTCCACTAACGCGACTTCGTCTTCGAAAGCACGAGACAACGCGTCTGCCACTACGTTCTCACTTCCCTTTCGGTGTTCGATCGAAAACGAGTATCCCTACAATTTAAATGACCAACGCGCCAGCCGACCACTGAGGTCCTTTTGGTTCATCAACCATCGCAAACAGGCATGATCCGTCACTACCTTGAATTCGTGGCCCTCAATATACATGCGGAATCTTTTAATTGCTAAGACTACAGCGAGACACTCGAGCTCGGTGACCGAATAATTGCGTTGAGCCTTGTTTAGTTTTTTAGACATGTATGCAATTGGTCTCTCGTTTCCAAGCTCGTCGCACTGGGCTAAAACTGCACGTATGCCATGCATGAAAGCATCACACTGCACTACAAATGGCTTATTATAATCGGGATGTATCAGAAAAGGGGCGGAGCAATGCTTCAATTTGACATTTTCAAACGCGTCCTGTGCTTGATCATTCCACTCAAATGCTTTTCCACGCAACAACTCAGTCAAAGGGTATGTGATGGTTGAGTATTGCGAAATAAAGTGCTGATACCATCCAATCATGCCCAAGAAACGCTTGAGCTACCGCTTGGTTTTTGGCACTGGAAATTCTGCCAGCGGGATTAGTTTGTAGTGTACCTTCGCCAGCGATATATCCAAGATACTCGACTTTCCTTAAGCAAAAATTACTTTTACGAACATTGATCGCCTTACGCAATAGCATGGATATCTCTGCGAGATGGGTTAGATGAGCTTCAAAGTTGGACCATATCAAGAGATCATCTTGGTATACCAACACATGACCTTTCAACTTGTATGTTAAGCATCCTTGAGAGTGACTTCATTCACCTTTCGCGAATCGAAACAAAATCTAACTTTTCCCGGATTTACGATCAGCACAGCTGGAGAGGACCAAGCGGAATTGGGGGCTTCTTCTATGACACCGAGTTTGATCATTCGATCGATTTCTCCACATAGAAGCTGCTCTCTGGCTGGTGAAAGGGGATAGAATCTTTGTTTAATGAGCTTCGCTATGCCGGTATCGATAACGTGTTTGACCAAAGTCGTCTCTCCTAGACCATCTCTCTCATCGATGGGAAACTCTCTACAATTGAGCGTAAACTCCTTTCTTGAGCTAAAGTTAGCTCTAGCTTGTCTACATCATCCGTTTCAAGCGTAAGCTCATTCACCACACAAGAGTGTGAAAGACGACTGCCAAAGGCTTCACAGAAATCCATGCCGCAAATGACATCTTGCTTGATCGATAACACAATTAAAAATTCAAACGTCTTTTGGATAGAGTTATATGACACGGGGATAGAGATTGTGCCGACAACATCCTGTTTTTGGCCATCTGCCGTGCGGACTTCTCCTTTTAGTTTGGTAAACTTGGTGTTGGAGTCAAGAATCTGTTTTGCTAGCTTTCCTCCTAAAACACTTTTGTTTGCTCCACTGTCTAACAAAGCTAGGTACTCATTATTGAAAATTTCTATTTGAGTGAATGGACGAATGTCGTTTGCCTTATGCACAATGGCTGACACTTTAAACTTGCTCAAGACACGTCTGTTGTCCCAAAAAGTGCGTATCCGCTTTGATGAACAAGAAAATTTGAATGATTGGGTACGTCAGGGAAATGTGGGGTCATAGCAGGTGTTGAATTTGACATTATCAAACACTTTTCGGAGGCTACGGTCGGACATTCGCCTTCGAGGTTTGACGAACATCCTGTGTCATGTTTTTCAAACTGGGATTGCATTTCGTACAAGAAGGCTTGTACGTATCCAAAAGACCACATTCATAACAAAATATGCGACTTCGTGTCTTCGTGTCTATGGCACTCACTTCGTAACGAAGCTAACGTGGCTGTATGCACGTGAAGTAATTCATATCTTAATTCAGGCTTGAGGTTTCGTTTAACGATAGCAACTAACTCGGAGTCAGTCAGCTGTTCACTTAAAGCATCCGCCAATGCTAAAATTGCATCAAGGAAATCGTCAAAACACTCGTTGCTCCTTTGCTTCCAAAGTCTGATAGAGTCTTTAATGTCTTCGTTGGTACGTTGATCTTTGTATCTTTTCCGCAGTCGGTTACAGAGATGAAACCAGGTCATTGGATCTGAACTACGATGAAATCTGCAATAAAAAGTCAGCGCTGGGCCAGTAAACAAGAGATTACCAAACTGATACAGTAAATTAAAATCTCCGTTCAGGCACTGAGCTGTTAAGCAATTGACGCGGTAAATAAAGTCCTCTATCGTTCTCCCATTCCATTTGAGGACCTTCATTAACTTCCCGTTGAAATATCGGTTGCAAGTTTAAATTCCTAATAGCTGCGCTAATTTTTTCTGAGATAGTAGCAGCTCTACTCGCCCTATGGGATTCTAAGGAATTTGAAATTAATTGGTGTATGCGCTGTTCAGCAACAGGCGCTGCCTCTGGTTGGCGATTGCTTAACGACCCTCGAGGATTGTGCTGATTTGCTGACAACGTTAGTCTTGTATTCGATGCTGATGAAGTATTGCGAGATGTTGCTCTAGTATTTGGTCGATTTTTAGGTAATGTGCCGGTGGGAGCTGTGTTGCCAGTAGCAGGTTGTGATGCTGGAGAAGACACGGAGCGAGCAATGCCGAGGTCAAGTCGTGTTTCCATTTGCTCACGGGTGCATGATCGCCTGCACACAGGACATGTCTCATTGTTGGTTAACCAAGAAGACAAACACGCCTAGTGAAAATTATGGTTGCATGGAGTCTCTATAAATTCCACTCTTTGAAAGGAATCATTGCAGATCGGACAAACCTTTGTAGGAAGCTGATTGGATGACAGGTTTTCTAGACTGCTTCGAACTGACATTGCGACTGATAAGGGGTTATACTTAAAAATAAAACAAAATGGTTGAGATCAGATGATCAGCGAAAATAAGAAAAATACGAAAAGAAACTGTGGTTAATTAAAGCAATAATATAATGAATGGTTTATGTAAATTTAAGAGGAACTTGTCGAAATCATCCAACAAGAGCAGTCCCAATTAAATTTACACACACGAGAAACGAGGCTATTATGAATTTTGGAACCCTATTGCTTGGTATAGAACCGAATTATCATCAGAACTATAAGTCCATAAGCAACAGGAGTTCACTAATAGCATAAAAGCTTTTTTTTTTATTGAACAACCTAATTCGAAATACGAATTGTTATCATAACGATAAGATACGATTTATTATCTGGTCTGGCTCCGAACAGGATATCAGAATGCCAGCAAATCCTATGTACATATGCAGATTTAAATGAAAGAATAAGTTCGTGAAGGGTAGAACTAAGGCATGTGAGGAAAGGGTTAGGTAGCGCGGAGTACAGCGACACTCGGCGTTAAGTGCAGTGCCCGATGCAAACTTAAGGATAGTACATTCTACCATGGCATAAGCATGCATCGGTCTACCGCATCAACCAAGAGTTATACAATGTTTCGGGAGCTATGTTGTAGCTTCCCTGCGGTCGTGTGCCCCACGACGTATCAGGACCATACTCTGTCTTTTAAATCGACTGTGCTCAGTGGGGTGGGTCTTTTAATCCCTAATGCGTACGCGTTACCTAAATAAAACCAAGACAGAGTTAAGACAGGAACAGGACAGGATATCCCTAGCCAATACTACCGAGTGAATTTAGATGACTTATAGATGTGGTGGAAGAATTGAGGTGAAAATGTTCTTCCTTCTTTTACCCGCCCATCCTGTAAAAGCATTGTATTTTGTTGCTTTTGCATACAGATGCGGTATGAAGAACCGAAGTCACCCCAAATAAGAATGAATTTGTCCATTTTCATTATATAATTCATTTCATTAAGTAAGTTGTTAAATGAACAATATGAATTAGCAGAAGGCATTTTATAATATTGTGTATCATGAAATTCTAAGAGGACGGAAAAAGCATACTAGATTGTATGGGGCATCTGATTTTTATTCGGCTATGCCTTACTTACTGCAGTATCCATCGGAGTCAGCAGGCCTGTTGATCGATGAAGCTGTAGAATGATGCAGAAAATACAGACTCACAAGCAAGAAGAGCGGCACATGCAAAAATGAAATTATAATTAGCTAAAGAATTTCATGATGTTTATAATATCAAAATTAATCTTAATAAATACGCAAACACATATACGTTTAAAAACGCATATTTGGCTTAAGCCAGGTTAAGGAACGATGGGTGGTTGCCTCTCGAGAGGAGGGGCAACGTTAATCCAATGCGCAGCGTAAACGTTGAACAATGCCGGGCGGGATCGTTAGCAATATGTTGGTTGTCCAACCAGATGCTATGACCGACCCACCGAGACACGATTTTGCTAACGTTGCCAGCACCAGGCCCTGCTTGGTGCTTGCAGACATTCGATCCTGGAATCCGAAGAAAAACGTCGGGTCGAAGGACGTGCGTCAATGCACGTGATGAGAAGGGTCCCGAAGAAAGATCGGCCGTTGTGCAACGCGATGCGGAGTCGCATGGTAAAACGTGCGTTGTTGCATGCTTTGGTGCGTGGATGCTTGGATGCGATGTTGACAAACACCAACTTTGTAATAATTGGCAACCTTGATACAATTGAGTGGCATATCGCATCCACGTATTTGGGAAATGGCAAGACATTATCTGTCAGGCATGTTCTGCATGTCCGGCTCCGCGTTGCGTGCAACAACGCACATTTTACCGTGCGGCTCCGCATTGCGTTTCAACAACGCACGTTTTACCGTGCGGCTCTGCATCGCGTTGAAACAACGGCCAATCTTCTTCTGGACCCTTCGCATCACGTGCATTGACGCAAGTCCTTCGACCCGACGTTTTTCTTTGGATTCCAGCAAAATCGTGCCTCGGTGGGCCGGTCATAGCATCTGGTTGGACAACCAACACATTGCTAACGATCCCACCCGGCACTTATCAACGTTTATGCTGCGCATTGAATTAACGTTGCCCCTCCTTTCGAGAGGCAACCACCCATCGTTCCTTAACCTGGCTTAAGCCAAATATGCGATTTTAAACACATATACCCCACTTGCCCTGAGCACAGTCGATTCAAAAGACAGAGTATGCTCCCGATACGTCGCAGACAACGTGTTCGTTACATAAATAAACGGCGCCCAACGGTGAGCACACGACCGCACGGAAGTTACACATAGCTCCCGAAACATTGTATAACTCTTGGTTGATGCGGTAGACCGATGCATGCTTATGACATGGTAGAATGTACTATCCTTAAGCTTGCATCGGGCACTGCACTTAACGCCGAGATGCGCTGTACACCGCGCTACCAAACCCTTTCCTCACATGCCTTAGATCTACCCTTCACGAACTTGTTCATTCATTTAAATCTGCACATTTACGATATATGTACCTAGGATTTGCTGGCATTCT